>VYZQ01017745.1:12592-31114 GCA_013400655.1 Mystacornis crossleyi
GTGAGCAGTTTTAAAATAACAGTGGGCTGATAAACTCTTTCCTCTTAAAGAGCCTCCACTGTCCCAAGTGACTTCTCAACTAAAGAAAAGTGGGTGCAAGCTCAAAGTAGAGATTTGGAACTTTGCACAGGAGTCAAAGGCTGATCAATGCTCTAGAAACAAACAACTGCATTGGCATCTTGCAAGCATATTGATTTAAGTATTGTTTAGCAGTTTTCTCTGGAACTCTCAATATCATATCAGATATGTTTCACAAGCTGATAACAAATACCACACACGTAGCTCCAGCCCCTACAAAAAGCAGTCAATGCACTTTTCTGTTCTTTTAAATGCAGACTTTGTTTTCAAACAGATTAACACATAAGAACAAATATCATCAGTTGTTCTCGAGGGAGGAAATTTTTTGTTATTGTGACTTTAGTTTCAAACTAGTCAGGAGATTTTGCTGCAGAAATATACAATAATTCAATTGCTTAAGGCTTTCAGGTTTCTGACAGGGATGCAAAGCTGTGCAGTTGTGTTTGTGAATGATTTTTTTGCCGCTGTGGCTTCCTCATTCAAGACCAATTGGCCACATGTGTTGATCGTGACCACTGAGGGTGAATAATTTCTGCCTTTCCTGAGGGTATCAAGAGCTGCTGTCATAAAATGGAGGAGTAAATGACACTGAAGTATTACAATGAAAGATTACTTGTTAACCTTGCTATGTCTAATAAAGTTCTTATTCGCAAGTCTTGATTCACTACAGTTGATGTGCATGTGAGTAACGTGGAGTTACTCTGGGTAAGCTGTTAAAAGGAGAGGCCTACATGAGAAATATATTACGCAGGAAAGAATTATTGCTTTTTTTGCCTCTTGAACTGAGGTTAATCTATGCTTTTTGTCCACTAGGTATGCTTGGATTTACAATTCTATTCTCCTAAAACACAGTTAATTGCATTAAGTGCAGTTGTAATGTGTTCAGCAATGATATTTGCCTTCTGATTATTGAGCATATATTGAAACATGGTGTTTCAACAATCTGAATGTATTAGTTATTTATCAGTGATACTATAAACTTTTCTAGTTTACACTATAGAAAAGAAACAAAACACCTCCTAGATCAAGTCCCAGTGCAGTGCCTTGAACTTCTTGATGCTTTTAGTATTCATTAAAATGTGTAAAAGCATTTTCAAGAAAATAAAGTATGCCTACTTGCTCTGAGTTTGCGTTTGGTATAACACAGAGTTATGAATTAGTTCTGCAGATGGATTTTAATACACATTGTCTTGTCTACTTTATGTTATGACTCAATTATTCTCATTCTGCAGACTCAAACCAGAACCTCTGTAAATTGTAGAGCAGCTGTACACAGCCTCTATCACTTCTGTCTTTTAGTCACGTCTTAACCACAAGATCCTTCTTTAATTACGGTAGTACTTTTGCAGGAACAAACATGTATGATGAAATTTCATAGTCTGCTTTTGCCCAGGAAAATAAATTAAATAAATTGGTTTTGAGTACAGTATCAAATTCCTCAGTTGTAGATTTAATTATATAGAAATTTAGTTTCTGTAAGCTATATCCTTTGAATTATTTAGGACTGTGGATGGAAGTGAATAAAATAGCATTTATGTCAGAGCTGTGAACTGATGGCAATGCAGCATGCCTTCACATTTTTCACTGTGTCACATCCACTCTTGACTGAACTTTCATTTTAAAAGTTAATAGTCTGTCATTCATATGAAAAACCAAGGACTCCTCAGTGAGCTGGCTATTTGTAGGTAAAAGACACAGAAAATCTCAAGTTCCTTAAACCACGTTCTTGCGAGATCTCTGCTTTTATTTACTTCCTGAGAAACAACTTTGACATAAGTGTCAGGGCTTGTCCTTATCTTGAGATTTGCTGTAAAGTTGGAGCAGTTTTGGATGCCAAATTCTTACCCTCTTCACCTTTGCAGAAGTGCTCATGAAACGTGTCACTCAGGGCTGTCTTCCTATCCCCTCTGTATAATCACATGAAACCAACACTGAAAATAACCAGCTACAGCTGTAGCTTTGTGTAAAGCTTTGAAAATACAAAGGCATAGAATCTATGTCCAACGTCTATTCTCTGCTATTTTAACAATATATTGGTTTGCACGCATCTGGAAGACCTACGCTGAAGGAATTTTATTGTTTTTGCAAAATGGTAACTTGGTACCCAGTGAAACTTTGGAGCATTTCCACATTACTTGATGGCAGTAGGAAAGACCCCAAAATTTTTTCCCGGAAGTCACTTAATTGATCCCTCTATGATACTCATCTGGCACCTGCACTCTGAAATGTGGAATCCTGGATACTATTACTTTAGTCATCTCAATGCACCTTGTGAAAAAAGCTTGGCTACTTTTAATGAAATGGAATGAAATTTCTGATTACTTAATGATGACACTACCAAAACCAAAAATTGCCTTAACTCAAGTAATGACAAACCACAGTGAAGGATTTTAGATACATCTTCCTTTATACCTGAACTGGCTCAACCTGTTAAACATTCTAGGCTGTAACAGTGGAAGAAAATGGGGAAACATGGATGACAGTAGCTGGGGCACTGACGATTCTGCCTCACACAAAGCTTTAAATGAAATTACCAAAGGAGTACAGACGTATCCATTGGCAAAAGGAGACGGAGACTGCATCATTCCCAGCCACACAAACTGATATATTCCTCTGAGAACACCTCAGAGCTGACAAGGGGAAAGTACCTACCACCACCTCTTGTAGGAGTAGGAAAATTTTGTTTAGCAGTTGCACTCAAAATTAAAGGAAGTGTTTTGTTCCAGTGACCTGGAGTCAGTCAGAGGATAAAATCTGTGTGCTTTCTTTTTGTGCCAAGGTAGGAGAACCAACAATTATAAAAGGAAGTTATGTTCCCTCACACCTTTCCTGCTTGTTTTCTGAAAGCAGATCTTCCACCCTGCTGGTTACAGCCTGCCAGCTTTTATTTGTGTTAGCTTTCCCTAACCGATGTTAGAGTAGGTTTTAGTGTCCTCTCCACACTGTTACTCCTTTCACACAATTTCCCATGTCTTTCTCCTTCTATGTTGTGAAAACAGTGATTGAACCAGACTGGCACATCGTGGTGCGCTGTGGTAGCACTTCCAAGAGCCTTGATGGCACCTCCCACAGACAGTCTGCTCAGGGTTATTTTCCTCATGTTTGTTCTCTCAGAAATGTGTGTCAGTTGCCAAGAGAGGAAGAAATGTGGTCCCTGTGAGTGTAAGGGTTGTGTCTGGTCTCCTCTGATGTGCTGGTGGTTGCTGCCAAACTCTGCTCCCGGGGCGCGGTGCTGCGCCCTCACGGCTGGGTGTAAAGCCGTAATGTAAACTGCGCAAATCTCCGCCGTGCTTGCCGCTGTCTCTCCCTTTTCTGAAGGAATTAATGTGCTCACCAGATGGCTAAAACACAGGCAACGCATGAACACCACACTGGAAAAATATCTAGCTGACTTACTAGACACACATTTTACCCATGTCAGAAAGCTTGTCTTTAGGCAGAGTGCTCACTCAAAGGCTCCCATTTTGATGTGAATTCCACTTGTGTCCCTAACTTTGCATTAGGGACTTTATTAACATCTTCAGCAGAAACACCTTGCTTTTCTTTGTACGTCAAAATGTTGCAGCAGGGGTCAAATGGATTAAAAGGAAGGGGCTGTATAACTTGTGTTGATCCAATCTGATTTCTGGTTTGGTGCATTCATTCACTCCTCTGTGTTTTCAGCTACTCCTTCCACAGGTGTGTGGATGCAAAAGCCTCACCTGTGACCCTCCCATCCACCCCAGCCTCCAAAAAAGCAAAGCCCGTGAAAAAAGGTATCTTAGCCTTTACAGATTGTTGCACCCAGGAAAATGGAGAGTGATGATTGAAACACTCCAGGATGAGGATTAAATCAAGAATATTCAAGAAGTGGCTCACTGGTATTTTATATCAGAAGTGGCCCTGGGTCATCCTGCTTGTCTAGTCTCTAATTTGTGTTTTCAAGACTGGAGCCTTCCTGCTAACTATTCCCTTCTTTAAATCCATTGAAAAACTCACAGTGATGGGCAGTCTGTTTGCTAATGTTGATTGATTTTGTGTGAGTAGAACTAATGTGCTTCTCATACTGCTGCAAAAGTGTTTGCATTACTTTCTGATCCATCTCCTTTACTTACAGAAAACTTAAAGTAGCACAGTCTTGCTGCTCAGCTGGGCAAGGGGTGTCTAAATAGCCTCCTGACTACCTGCTTTTCATCAGGCATCACCATGCTGGGCTCGGGAGGAATTTTAAAAATGCTTAGAAGAACAAAAATAAGCACTGGACCGACACAGGCAGAGCCTTGGGGGAAATCATACAAGAGAATGCCTGAGGGTTGACAACAGTCCTGGCAGAGCGACTAACACCCTTGCTGAAATCAGCAGGATAAATGAATTTTAGCCTTGCTGGTGCAAGAAAACCACGCTGCCAATTTGGTGTTTCTGAGAGCAGAGCCACAGTGCAGATCCGTCTCTGGATCCTGGTGAGTAGCCGAGAGATGCAGCACGCTGCTCCCAGCAGGCGCTCGAGCTCAGGGGAAGCACAGCTTTGCCAGATCTGCTGCTCTTGTCCTGCACACCCAGCTGCGATGAGCTCAGGCAGGGAGAGCTCCATGCCTTCCTCGGGACTGTGATGAGAGTGGCAGTGCTCAGAGCCCCTTTGCAGGCTTCCTAAGCAAATAGGAAGCCCATTTCTAAAATGCCATTGTCCTTCATTTGTCAGATTAAGACTGCTTAATAGATTACCCAGGCAGCAGAGTAGCAAGTAGCTGCTCTGATTTGAAGGGTCTGGCCTAGAATACTAAATACTTGGCTCCATAAAACAGTGTGTTTTTACATGGATTTTTTGGAAGAAAAAACAGTCTTTTTACTGCACACTTGCACTTTCTTAAGCATCTAAAAAGAGAATAATTTCCTAGGACTTTTAGCACCTATTTTTGCAATAAAGTTGTGACTTTATCCTTCTACAATAATGTGGAAGTAAGTGATTAGGTTAAAGAAACCCAGCACCCACCCTTCCATCTATGATTTTGTTATGTGATCATAATAACTGGTATTAACTGATATCACTCATCCGTATCACCTGCAGCTACTCCAGGAGAGAGGCAACAATATAGACTAAAGGTTCTGCAGTATAGCTGTGAGATAATGATATCTTAACTGAGCACACTAACCAGAGGGCATATCTTTGGACTGTGGTCAAGATGAACACAGCAGGTAGCTTTTGCTGTCAGATTCCTTTAATATCGGTTAATTTTCCAATGGGCATTAATTTTCAGGAGCAGGCTTTTGTGGGAACAGGGGGTCAGCTTAATTAGTCTGAGAACATTAGTGAGAAAGTGGATATTTCTTTAAGGTTCATGTGTGTCTGAAATTCCAGGAAACTGATTCCCAGCCTTGTTTTCTTGCTGCTGTGCTGTAAGAAGTGCTAGCACAAGGACCTGCTCTTAAGTGTTTTCTTCCCATGGCCTGTGCAATTAGCATTAAGCCAGTGGTAAAGGACGGGGCTGACTTGCATGAGGCGCCTTTTCAGAGAAGTCTGTGGTGATGTCAGGAAATCAGGATATGCTTGCAAGTTAAATTGTAATGTTTTGTACCTTGTGAATGGAGCACTGATTCCTGCCTTGTAAGGAAATCAGGGAGTGAACAATGCTTACTGAACAGATAGTATCATCTTCAAATGAATCCCTTCCACTAATCCAGATACAGGAGCAAACTGCAGCTTTTGGTCAGATTTCAGGGTTGTTGCAATTCAGCTTCTTTCTGCAGCAATGTTTTCTTTAAGGCAAAAAAAATGGAAAGGCAGATCAAGGGAACCACATAAGCATATACTCCTTTTATGATTGAGAAATATCTGTAGGTGTAACCAGCTACTTCTGATACAGCCTTTGCAGTCCAAATGAATACTGCAATAGGTTATGAAACACAGAACATCTCTCTTCCAACATAATTGCTGAACCCAAATTAATCCACTGATTAACCAAGGCCCCGTCTAACCTGTTTAGGCCTATAGCATAATCTATAAAAAGCAACGTGAAGGAAACAGCTTTGCTTGTAATACAGTTCAGCCTTGGTACAATTGAGTCTCCATCTACAATATTTTGTAAATTTTTGAAGATTTTCAGTAAACTGGAGTTAGAGATGAATGTAGAAGTTTTTCTATTTCTTTGTTTTCTTGGAATGTCTCTTTGCTCCATGGACTTGAGAGAGAAAACTTTAACTTCTGTTTTCTCACTCAAATACTGTCTGGTAAACTATTTTAGAGCATGGAGCTGCCTGTAGCAGCCCTTTCATACAGACAGGAAAATCAGAACAGATCTCTCCTGGGGAACAAGAGATATTAGTTTCAGCCTCTGAAAGTGGGAGAATCAATAAAATCTGGCAATCTCTTCTGCTTGCTGAGAGTTTTAGCTAATGAGTCACTTAAACAGCCCAAGCAACTTTCTGACTCCAACCCTTTCTTTAGATTGTTTCTCTTGACTCAGGTCCAAAAGGGTTGAGGCTGAATGGACTATCCTGTGTCCAAAACTACCAAGTGATCTTGGTCACCAAATGCTTCTTTCAGATTTTCATTTCAGCAGTAACAAATACCTTTTCCTTGTCTTTCTTCCTAGGACTCAGACAATCTCCAGAAGACTATCAGTTATTCACAGAGCCATATTAATACTATTTTCAGGTTGTTGCTACCTTTCTTCCGGTCTTTTCCAACCTCACACAGTTTTCTTGGCAGTTTGAATTAGCACACACATGTCTGTTTTCTCTTAGTCACAGAAGCTGGTTTTTGTTCCAGCCCTCCTCCTGTAGCGTATTTTCTGGTCTGTGTTTTAAATGCAATTAAAGCCTTGAATGGACATGTTTAGGATGTGGGTGCAAACTTGTGCTGTTGGTTAACTGGTTTATTTTCCAGTGTTGTAGCTGAAACAAACAGCTGTACCTTGCCACAGATCCTGTCTTCAAATGAACAGCAGGTTTTACTTTTTATTGCCAGATATGTACATGTGGTGTTGTGGAACTACATCCATCTGTGGAATGTTTTTTCCTAAACCCTGAGCTGTGAAAATGCTGAACCTTCTACAGGACCTGATATACTTTTGTTATGTTGTTCTATTTTAAAATGCTGAACCTTCTACAAGGCCTGATATCCTTTTGTTATGTTGTTCTATTTTAATCCTTATAGAAATATAAATGAACTTAGAAAAATCCTGCTTTTTTTTTTTTCATTTGCAAAATCTAATGTCAGAAGATTTCAAGGAAGGTTTACTATTTATTCTTTGTTGGAATAACATCTGAAGCCAGGCTCCATAAAATATGTGTTTTCTTTCATTTGCTGGAAGTTCTTGAACAGTCAGAAAAACTGTTTTGGGTTTAGATGAAACTGTATTTAGAATTAGGGTTTTTTTCCCTTTACTTTGATATTGTCAAAATGATGGAGCTTATTTTGCTGTACTAGGTGAATATTCCTTTGAAACCAACATGCATTTGAAAAATGTTTTTGTTACCAAGTCCATGAGACTTTTCCTAGGAGATTTTATCTAGCTAAAATGTTCCTTCAGTATTCTTCCCACAGCCTCAAGCTCCTGAGCAGTGCTTTGTAGGGCACTGTATACACACAAGAAAAAGACCTCTTACCTAAATAGTTTGAGTCACTGAATCAAAGAATCATTTAGGTTGGAAAAGATCTTTGAGATCATTGACTCCAACCATTAACCCAGCACTGCCAAGGCCACCACTAAACCGTGTCCCAAAAAGCCATATCTACACATCTTTTAAATACCTCCAGGTATAGTGACTCCACCACTTCCCTGGGCAGCCAGTTTCAATGCTAGACAACCCATTCCACTAAGAAATTTTTCCTAATATTAAATCTAAACCTCTCTTGACGCAACTTAAGGCCATTTTCTGTTGTCCTGACTCTTGTTACCTGGGAGAAAAGACCAAGCCCCACCTTGCCACAATCTCCTTTCAAGTAGCTGTAGAAAGTGAGAAGGTCCCCCCTGAGCCTTTTCTCCAGCTGAAAAGCCCCAGTTCGCTCAGCTGCTCCCCACAAGACTTGTGCTCCAAACCCTTCCCCAGCTCCATTTCCCTTCTCTGGACACACTCCAGCCCCCTCAATGCCTTTCTTCTAGTTAGGGGCCCAAAAGTGAACACAGGATTTGCAATGCAGCCTCACCAGTGTCAGCTACAGGGGGACAATCACTGCCCAGGTCCTGCTGCCCACACAGTTTCTTACACAGGCCAGGATGCCACTGACCTTCTTGGCCACCTGGGCACACAGTGGCTCATGTACAGGTTCTGCCAACCAGCACTCCCATGTCCTTTTCCAGCAGGCAAGTTTCCAGCTGCTCTACCCTTCCTAGTCTTGGCTAACTTTTTTTTTTCTTCTCATTTCCCATTGTTTGGGAATTGTGATGCATAAAACCTTTTACAAGTGCTGTTTTTAAAATTCATAATTAGCTTGTGTTATCATGGAAAAGCAGCCTTAGATCTCTACCTGAGAGCTGAACAATCTCAAATTGGAACTGGTTGTGGACATAAATGCAAATTCTGTACTGGGGGCTTTTCTGAAGCTGCAACGTGCTGTTTCTGATCTTGCCTTTTAGAAGTGTGTTTATGAAAATTTTATGCTTCTCCTTCAGTGTTGCCAGGAGGGTACGTTATCTACTTCTTGCTGTAGATCATCAGAAACTTTATTTTCCTCTGCTGTATCACTGTGAAAGTGAGAGCAACTTCAAGAATTGAAAGCGATTTGTTCTGCAGGAGGTATTGGATAAAGGGTGCCTAGAGGATTCCTCTTACCATCTTGAGACAGAGATAAAATAGAATGACGTGATAGACCACTAGGCAAAGCAAAGTAAGCACAGCAGCAGATTCTAGTCTCAGATCTTTGATGCATTTTCCTACCTTGGATGATTAAATGACAGTGTCCAAAATAACAGCTCTTCTGGCTTTGCTGAGCTTATGAGGAACCTTAGGAGTCAGCAGTAGTCTTTGCTCAGAGAGATGAAGGATTGCAAGCCACCCAGAGGACAACCAGAGCAGCTGCTCTTGCTTACCCTTTCTCTTGAAAATGGCAGCACAGTTAAAACTATTTTATAGATTCCTTGCCTAACCTTCACTAGGATCTGGAGCTCCCTGTCACTGCCA
Organism: Mystacornis crossleyi; assembly: GCA_013400655.1. NCBI lineage: Eukaryota > Metazoa > Chordata > Aves > Passeriformes > Timaliidae > Mystacornis > Mystacornis crossleyi. Next base: position 21,770 of record VYZQ01017745.1, read on the forward strand.
ATTTCTGAGGCTGCAAGAGTTAAGAATCAAAGCAAGAGATTAAATGAGACTGCAATGACATAGCTTAATGTACTGCTCATACAGCAACAGCAGAGTTCATTAACTATGCTGGTGCTTAAAATACTACTACATGCACCGTGAAATAACTAATTTTTAAAGGAATTCTTGGAAACATGAGACTTTGCTCTAGAAAATTTTCTGAAAATTTGGAAAACAAAATCATGGGGTTTACAGTTTGTGTTAACCGAATAGGTTTTTGGTTTTGTTCTCTCTCACAACAAATTTAAAAGAGCTTACATTTTTCAAATTACTTCTAAATATCTAGCGGAAGCCAGGATCCTAGGGAACTAGTTCAAATGCAATGCCTGCTGCCAGAAGAAGCAAGATCATTAGTAAGCTGAATGACCTTCCCTCTTCACTGCCTCAAGGGCCCACTGTGCAATTTGCACTGCACACTGGGCTGGGCATCCCACAGGTGGGAGCAGGAACCAAAGTCTTTGTGGTACTTACCCTAAATTAAGGTGCTGATGGTGTGGATATCCCCTATTCTCCATTTCTCTAACATCCTTTAAAGAAAGGATCAGCTTCTGGAATTGTGGATGCCCAGATGATAATATTTGCGTGGGGGATAGGATATAGGATGTTGGCCCCTTCCCTTCTTATTCTTCTCTTTCCATTCATTGCATAAGAAATCTCTGTCCATCAGATTATGCCTTAAGTAATGAAATACTCACTAAACTTCATGGCCTGTGTCTTCCCTTTCACATCCTGTCCAGCTGAACGACTACCCACTACTGTCTGCCTAAGCCAGGGCTTTTCCTCACCCAGCCACTTCTTTTCTGGTCTGAATCAGCAGAGCCACCTTGGTTAGCAGAATAAATCCAAACAGGTCTTAAGGTGAATAATATTCTGTACAAAGAAGTGCTTTAAATTGTAAATATATTGAATTTTCAGTGTATGAGTCAAATAGGTGATGCCTTGAAAGCTTAACCACAATAATTGTGTGTGTGTGCATGCGTGTGTGTGCATTAACTAACACTGACTCTCTCACAAATGTTTTAAGCATATACTCCACTCCCTTTAAACACTTGTTTTAATTTCCTCTCATTCTTTGGGAAGGAAATTAAGTTTGGTTGGTCGCCTCCAAGGAATAAAAGTGAAAAGTTATTCTAGTTTCCCTGAACTGAGCAAGACTTGAAACAGCAGTTTTTCTGTTCTCAGTTCTTCTGAGTGCTCTCTGCCAAGGCAGAGTTATCCTGCGAGAGGCTGGCAGAGATAAACCCTACAAAACAAACAACCCATCCCCAAACCTCAGCATGGCAGTTATTTCAGTGTTCACAATAGGAAGATGACATTTCAGAAGAAAAGCAGTGTGCCTTAGACGCTAGCTATCAAACAAGCACACAGAATAGCTTGGAGTTAACATCTGTGTAACAAAAACCAGAAAATAGCAGCACTTCCTCTGGAGAGACTTGCTTGCACCTCGTGTCCTTTCTTTCCTACCCTTATTATTCTCACTGGCTGCATGTTGGCTCGAAACTGCTGTAGGTTGATTTAAGAAGTCCAGAATGATCCCAGATCAGCTTGTGTGCGTCCATCAAACTTCGACTACCTGTCTCAGAGGGTGCTTTTTTCCCCTAAAAAATAGATGACAGGAACAAAAGGTTATGAGAACCGTACATTCTTTTGTACTAATTTCCCATTGCTAATTAACTATTCTCAGTATTATTCACTTCCCTGCAAGTCACCTCACAACCATCCTTTAGAAATATTTGTCTTCAACTTTTTCTTTAATCTATACCTTTAATATTTTTAACTGGGAATTATCCCTCCATATTTGCCTCATGCCGTCCATGTCTTACATATGTTTTCTCAAAAAAACAAAAACCAAACAAACAAACAAACAAACAAAAAAAAAACCCCCAAAAACCACCCCAAAATCCCCAAACCCAAAAAAGAAAAAAAGAGTGATTGCCTATGATTTTTAAAGAAAGCGTAATTTTAACTTTTTAAAGCAGGTTTTCATAGCACACTGTATCCTGTTACATGCTGCTAGGGTAGTGGGGTGATTCTCTTAATGATGTGTGATTACAGTTTTTCTCTCCTCCTGAGTACTGAAGTTGCATATTTCATCCAAACTGCTAGCAAAACAGATCCCTTATGAGAAAAGTATAATATCTGTAGCCTCCATGGTTAAAAAGGAAAGTAATGAAAAATAACCAGCTAGTGCAGTTTCATCACATTTGTGCCTGAGGATGCAGAACCTGCACCAAGCTGGAGAAGAGAGCCTAACCAGACCCTCAGGCAGGTACTGCGAAGACTTGGAGGGCGTTTAGTAAGGAGAAGCCACCTTAAATGGGAAACCCTCAGCTTCTTGAAGTTGACTGACTCCACGTTAGCTGTGCTATTGACTAATTCCAGAAGTTTGTTCATCTCTGGGAGTCACCATCACACGGAGGCCAAAGCGTTTGACAACAGATTGGTATCTTTAGGACAGAAAACAGCGAAGCTGCACGTCCCCGCAGGGATGGGGCAGACTCCTCCAAGTCTCACGTACCACGGGCGTTGCCAATTTTACCCCCATATTTGGCCTTGCACATCTCCGTGCTGCGCTGCTCCACCAGCCTTCGTTACTCTGCCTAATTAGGTCAGCGGGAAGGAATCTAGAACTGTTTTACATTTTGCGTGTGCGGGTTGGAACAGGAAGGACTGCGTGTCAGTAAGTTCATGAGGCAAGCTAAACTGGTAGCAGCTGTATTTCTTAATAAAATAGGTATTTTGATACTACCTACAGGATTTCTCCAAGGAGGATTTAGGCTTCCTATCCAACATGGCCTGCAGGGGGCATCAAAAGAATTCAGTGGACACTAAACATTGTTTTCTGACTTTAACAATAGCGACCCTTAAATGGAGAATTTTGCCATTAAATCGGAAAAGCTGAAAAAAGCACTTGATTAAAAGAGAGGATGATATTTCAGTAGACCTTTTCTGCCTTTTTTTTTTTTTTTGGCTACNAGAATTTTGCCATTAAATCGGAAAAGCTGAAAAAAGCACTTGATTAAAAGAGAGGATGATATTTCAGTAGACCTTTTCTGCCTTTTTTTTTTTTTTTTGGCTACTTGACAGGGGAAGACTGGATTTTAAACTCCATTCATTCTCCAAAGTTTTGCTATCAGCAGAGACTTTGAGAAAATGCCATGGGAAGGGCAACTTCAGTCACCATTGACAATAGGATTTAAAAGGTTTTAAAAGTTTCTGAGAAATACAGCAGACTATTTCAGAAATTCTTGTGTTTTCTTCCTATTGGTATATGCTGCCTTCCAGTGTTAAAGAGCATTATTATCTGGGCTGAATCCTAGTTGAAGAGTTTTGTTGCATTTATGAGGATAAACTGTTGATAGCATCCACATCTCTTTGCTGCACTGTGAGTACAGGTACAGTGAATTTGATGGGGAACAATAGTAGAAAACTTAAAGCACACTTTCTTCTCCTGAATCTTCACTGTTAGTATTCCCCAAGACTTCTAGCTTTCTATTTCATATCAGGATTTCCTGACTGGATTTTTAATTCAGATTGGACAGTAGGCCTGAATCCTGAAGATCCCAATATAAAGGCTATTGGTGCAAATCTGACACATTCAAACTGCTCTTAAATATTTTGTCTGTACTTTTCTGTTGCCTGTTTAACTTTCCTAGCTCTAAAATATCCTTTTTTTCCTATATCCAACATAAATCACAGTTACATTTTCCTCTTAAATAGATGCACCTGCATTAAGCTTCTTCCTGCCTTCTAGTGTGCTGCTTGTTTATTTGCTGTTTGATAAAGGTTGTTTCCTTATGTAATATAGTAACATTATATACAATTTTCAAAAAGGCACGATGTTACTAATGACTTACACCTGTCTAGAGTATACTGTAGCATTTTCTTTGCAATGAACACTCTTATGCCTATTTCTCTGTTACTTTTACACTTTGAAAAAATGTTTTCACCAACATAATCTTTTCTTTGTGTTTTCTTTGTCATGCAAGTCTAATAATTTGATTTAATTGTAATGATGAGGTGCCATGAAAAGCAAGCAGTTGCTAATCTGAGTGAGAGTTGTGATATAAATACCCCAAATAAAATTGAGCTAGGGTTACACAGGCAGTCTTAATCTGAAACTTTCTATCTTTTGAACCCTTCACTTGACAAAAACTTTCTTTTACAAGGCACATTTTTTTTTTTCCAGTGAGGCATAGGTTCTTCTGAGATTTCTTTCCAGCCCCAGGTCTGACCTTCTGCTTTATCTTTTTCCGCCCATGTTTCTGTACCAAGCCTGTCTCTGCTCTGGCTTTGTATCTTCCTCCCCATTTTTTCCAGCTTGCAGTATAACTTTTCTTACCCAGCCAATCCTTCCAGGCCTGCCATCTAAATTTGCCCCCTAGCACTCCCAGTCTCATATCAGCCTGCTCTCTGGACTCCTCAGCTGCTCACACGTGTTTTGTTCTGCCACCTTTACTTTTCCCCAGGGCTTAACTCCTTCTCTGTTCTTTTCCCCTCCCCACTCCTTCCCAAACTCTTCCTCCTTGCAGTTTCTCCTCCAGTTTTAGTGTTCTCCTTCCTGAGACACTGTGATATCCGATCTTAGAGGAAAAATTACTACTTCCACCATCCTCATGCCAACTACCTGTGCATTCTTTTTCCAATTCCCATCCACCATCCCATCTTCTCCCATCCTCACTGCTTTCCAGATCAGCTTTATTTCCTCTGGTGCATCATGGACAGAGTAATCATCCTGCCACAGTACAGTTCCAAAGCCAGAAACACAGGAGCTGTTTAAAGGGAAAATCACCAGGATGTTTTAAGGTAACTCTTGATAAACATTGAAAAACTAAAACTGAAAACATTCTGCCCTAAATTGTCTCGGGCCAAAACTCTGGATTGAAAAATACCAACTTAATGTGGCTGAAATTGGGTACCTGAAACCAGGATTTATAACTGCTCCAACACTGCTGATGCAGAACATACTGGGAAAATACAGTAGCTACTGTGTCTCTTGTGCACATTTTCCATGGTCATATTAATTTTATAACACTGGCATTATAGTTATTTTTTACATGTGCCACTAAAATTAGCAGCACATGTAAAAGGAAATAGGGAAACTACTGCGATGTAGATGTTTTGTAGTAGTTTGGTTGATTTTTTTAATAGGAAAATTCCATCATTCAAGAAGTGTCAGGGCTGACAAGAAATTTGTTATCAGTGAATTAACAAGTTTCCTTGTACATCCAGGTTTTCCATTCACAACCTTGTAAGCACAAACACTGAAGAAGTATTTCCTCCTTCATACCTGAAAGTAAATGGTCTATACTTGCCAACATCCCTTTAGCAACAGGCTCTTAAGAAACAAAGAAACCTTTGGAGACAGGTCTCTGAACCGTGTGCATGCACAGGGAGAAGGACAGCTGCATAAAGGCTTTTGCAAGTCGTTGGACTTTTCACAAGGGCATGTAGTGACAGGACATGGGTGAATGGGTTTAAAATGAAGGAGGGTAGGTTTAGATTAGATATTAGGAAAAGATTCTTTAGTGTGAGGGTGTCGAGGCACTGGAGCAAGTTGCCCAGAGAAGCTGTGGATGCCCCATCCCTGGAAGTGTTCAAGGCCGGGTTGGATGGGGCGCTCAGCAACCTGGACTAGTGGAAGGTGTCCCTGCCCTTGGAAGGGAGGTTGGAATGAGATGATCTGCAGGATCCCTTCCAACCCAAACCATTCTATGATTCTTTGATGATTCTGTGATTTATGAAAGTACGCATCTATTTATAGCCATCTTAACATTTCCTGAGCACCTTTTACGCTAAATGAGCAACTTCACTTTTACATACATTTTCTTTCTTGCTTGAGAAATCATATTAAAAAAAAAGTTCAACCTGATGTATGCAAGTCTGCAGCCTTTGGAAGACTCTGTTCCTGGAATGTGGTGAGAACATAATGGCTAAGGAGCAGACAGAAAATCAAAAGCAATTTGGGTTTTTATTTCTGATTTTTAAAAAGGGATAAAATTAAAAATGGATTCCCATCTTCTTGGGCTTGCATAGAATGCCATATGAGAAAAAATGCAGGAGTACCTTTTCTCCATAAAATTTAGAGGCCCTAAGTATAATTTATTCATTTTAATATCAAAAAATAACATGATGTTAATTTCTAGATGGTAAAAGGAAAAATGAGCAAAACCATACAAGCTGGTTTAGTGATGAAGAGCTAGGAGCAGGTTTTTCTTTTTCATGCGCCTTAGATTTTTCTTTATTGTTAGTTTGGGATTAGTTTCAGTTATGCTAATGCTGCAGGATGTGTAGTAAATGAAGATGTTGTGGGAAGGTTTTTGTCCAGGTAGATACTGCTTCCTAGGTTATATTATTTCTGTTTTTTAAACACTCGCTCTCTGCACTCCCAGAATTTGATACTGCTAACATCTCCTGGGCAACTTCTAAAGTCTCTCAATTTCATACTTTTTTCCTTCACAGTTTAAAGACATTTATGTAAAAAGGGGCCTTGAAGAAGTTACTGCTTTTAGTGATAATCACTGGTGTTAAGAAATCTCTCTGGGGCACCAAATTGTCTGTAATACCTGTAATATAAATTATTAACTGAAGGAAAATCAGAAATAAAAAACTTCAGGGAAAAATAATGGTGAAGTAATGATTCAAAATGGTAAAAGAAGAATCACTTGCCTTGTAATTCATCCTCATAAAAATTCAACCATAATACCCTGTTCCCATGAACAAGTGTGACAAAAACAAATTAATTTTTCCTATGATTTGTCTGGTTTATGTCTTTAAACTCTTCTCCTACCATCTTGGTGTAGATGTTTCCTTTTTTTCTTTAAAAAAGAAGCCTTCACTGGCTCTCTTGCAAGCCTCTGCCTTGATCTTTTTGTTTAAATAAACACACTCTGTGAAAAGTCCACTTGGATATTTACAGGCCTGTTTGAATGTCTGTCAGAGGATGACAGTGATTTCAGTGTTATTGGATTTTTCAGAATGGATAGTATATTATCAACTAACCAGATCTTTTTGGTTTTTTTCCATTCCTCGTTGAAGCTGATATTATCCTGGTGTTTTGAAGCTTTACTGGTGTTTTGAGCAGGAACAAAGTCTTCTAGTGGATGGATTGAATTTCCTGTATTAGATATATTCGCTTTCCTCTAGATCTGTTGTCTCCTTGCAACCCTGAGCAGAAAGACATGATCTTGGGGGAGGCTGAACATTGAAGGAAATGGGGTGGAAGTGTTGGGCTGCACAGGGACACAGTTCAGAGCCCCCCCTCCATCACCATGTGTTCAGGTGGGTTTGCACTGTGGCTCTTCTCCTGCATTAACAAGCGTTTTACTTGCTTAATTAATAGGCATCTTGACTTTTATGCAGCTTTCCTTAATTGTCCCAAGTTGCTGTTAGCTATTAGTTTCCACCCTTGGATTTTGTTGCAGATTCCGACTGACCTTCTCTATGGCTATTGGCCGCGGGCATGTCACTCCTCTCCTCTTGCATGACATATGAAGAGAAGCTAATTCAAAGCGTTCATTGTTTATGGCTGGGTTTTTTAGTTCCTTTAGCTTCAGGGGTTTAAAGCTGGGGAACAGCTAATCAAAGGCTAGTGCAGAAAACTGATTTCAGCTGTCTCTTCATAAGTTTCACTTTTTTTTTCAGGCATCTTCCCCCACTCTAAAGCGGTCCCCTTCCCTAGAACTGAGAAGAAAGCAAAAACAAGTTTAAAATTTCCAGAAAAGCATGCCTAGCTACAGTAAATTAAGGCTGCTGGGCCATTTTTATTTTTATGCCCTCCATCCCTTCACTAAATACTCAGTTGTTGCTGATGGTTGCCTCATGGACTAATAAACTTTTCTCCAACCTTAAACATGTTTACTGCCTGCTTGTAACCAGGGATGTACATACAGCACTTCAGAGAAAACAGCCCTCTTTATGGCCAGGGCTTAAGCCAAGCTACACTTCCCTCTCCTTGTCATCTTGAAAGGAGAAATCTCTTTCCTTCAACAATACTGTTTATAACTTCACCAGATGAAAACTGTCATATCCCATTTCCACTGAGGCTGAGTGGTATCTATTCACTGGCTACAGAATAAGGAAAACATAACTTTGTTCAGCTTTAATGCTTGCATACACACCATGCAAATTTCCTTCAAATGAGCCAAGAAATTCTAAATATCATCTCATTGCAAAAAAAAAAAAAAAAATTGCTGTCTCCAAAGGTCAGTTTAGAAATGTTGTGACCTGTGATGTCCTTTAGTATTGGCTGCATTTCCCATAAACTATGTGAATTCTGGATGAGATGACTGCTCAGGCTGGAATTATATTTTCAACACCAAGTAATGAGACAGTTATATCTTTTAAAGTGCCATAAACATAGCAAAATGAGTTTTCTAATCATAAGACTACCAATCCAAACAACCACATCTATATGAAACTCTGCTGTGTATTTCAAGTAAGTGTACTTTAAATGTGTTGCTTGGATTAGCAGAACATTTCCTATATAAGCCCGATTTGTATTTTTATTTATAGTCCAGTACATTTACCCATTTTTTTTTACCAGTGATTTCTGTGTTACCAGAAAAATTATTTCTGTGTTACTGGAGAAATTACTTCAGATGATACAGCCCCCAGCCCCTAGAAACTATCTTACTTTATAACTGCTTGGGAGCTCAAGAAATAAATTTTCATTGCCTTACACTTGGTGACAGACATCAGTGAGCGGAATGATGAGAGGGAAAATTTAGGATCCTCATACGGTAAAGAGGGATAGGAACATTTTTCTGTTGTAAATCCTATACTCCTTGTCTCAGGTGAATATGAAGCCTTCCAAGTACAATGTAATTCTCTGCATCAGAGTCTGATTCTTAAGGTCCCTACTGGCATGTTTCAGCTTTGTTACAAGATTAGCAAAAGATCACCTGACACAAAGGTGGATCTAAATTCTCTCTATACCTCACAGAGAGAGTAGTCACATACATCTTTTAATTTATACACATTCCTCCCCAGCTCCTTCAGAAAATTATTTCAGAGTAATATGAAAAGTGTATGCAACAAATTATTAAAGTGTATGCGACAAATTATTAACCAACTTCCCCAGACTTATTAGAGATAAATTTTAGCCAAAGCTTGCTTTACTGTTTTGTTACACATTGGATTTATATTTTAAGATTCGAGACTTGCCTGGAATAGATTCTTTTTCATCTTAGCTCCTTCATGGGATGCATTATTGCAACAAGTTCATGCAAATGTTGTTGTAGCTTTCAACAATATCGGATTTTCACTGGATTCCCATTTTGGTAGAACAGGCAACAGTTTCTGCTG
>VYZQ01017745.1:37147-54211 GCA_013400655.1 Mystacornis crossleyi
CCTAGAAGGAAATTTTGGTGGTTTTTTTTTTTTTTTTTTTTTTTGCTTGTTTGTTTGTGCTGCAGGAAATTTTTTCCCTTTCTGCCTTGGGCAAAAGTGGAGTTATGGTAATGAAAATATGCACATAATAAAAAAAAAAAGGGAAAATCTTTATCCTAGAAGAAATGATAAGCAATGCTTTAAGGGTAGATGAAATTCATTTTAACTACTAAAACTTTATTCCATGGGTCTCTGCTTGTGAGAGACCTTTTGATAAACTCTTTTTGATAAGAAAAATGCTTTCTTTCGGCCTCATGTAATTAATATGGGAAATCAGATAGGTGGATTTGGAAGTGCTGGTGAAATGTGAGGATTAAATTTTGAAATCTGACCAGCAGTGTTGGGAAGACAAAGAGATGGTTGAACAAGCAAGGACATCTGCAGCTGCCAGCACAGGTAGGCTGCATTTTTCTCCCATAATGAGACTCTTCACCACCGCCCCCACTTTTCTAGCATCAAGAACAATGAAGCAGTTTGGGATCAGAACTTTTCTTGCAAGGAAAGTCAAGTCATTTTGCTGGTGCTCTAAGGGTTTTCTAACTTGATGAGATTAGCATGATTCAGGACCTCTATGCTGACATGAGCAGAGATAGAGGCAAGCAAAGGTAATGTTTATGTACCATATACTTTTTGAAGCATTTTGCTTTTTCCAGCTTGACCAGAATTACTGTATTCCTGCCAGACTCAGCTTGTGCCAGCTGCTTCTCATTCAGCATTTGATTTCCTGAAGATACCATGGCAAAGTCCCTGTATGAAATAGGAAATCTAGAACAGAGACAAGTAAGTTTTGCACTATTATTTGGTGGGTCATTGGTTTTGATTATAGCTGACCTTAACAGCAAAACTTTCATATCAGAGAGCCCAAAGGGTACATTAGGAGAGAAATAGTGGACCTCTACCATTTTCATCTCATATAAGACTCTGAAATTCCATGCATGGAAATTATGCACACCCTATTCTCATAGGAATCTGATCCAGAGTCTGTTGGTCCACTGGACCTGGGTCTTAATCAAAGAGAGGCAATCAGTCAGTCTCCTAAATGATGGCAACATAGGATACCACATAGAAAGGTAAACAGGACAGGCCTGTGTAGAAAATGTTGCTGGCATTGTTACGCCATGAATAGCGACTTGCACTCATAAGAAAGTTCTCATGGGCTTAAGCCTGTATAATGATACCAAAAAGAGCCATCTAACCCAGTCAGTCCTCTCTTTTCCCCAGGATCATGCATCTCCTGGCTGGGTGAATATAGGAAATGAGCACAAGTGTTTTCCCAGGAGAGTGGTGGGCATCAGCTGGGGAGAAGGAGGAGACCACAGGTTTAAGCTCCTCAGGGAGCTGCAGTGTACAGTGTGTCATTCCCAAAATGCCCTTGCAGAATAGTGACCTCCATGCCAGCCCAAAGACCCAAGTGAGGTGCCATGATAGTGGCTGAATCCTGCTAGTGGCTGAATCCTCTTCCCTTCCATCCGTGGCTGCTTGCACAGTAGCACAATGCTACAGTGGCTAATATGGTTCTGGGACCTGTTCCAGTGCAGCCATCAGAGCTTGCTCAAGGGCCTTTAACAAGGTAAATAGAAGGGTTTTAATAATTTTAATAATATACTGAACCTTACCTGAGGAGAGGAATAAGTTACCAGATTCATACATTTGCAAGTTATAGATTTCAAAGCCGTTTCTCCTCATCCTCTCAGTTCATGGAAAAGAGTCTTTTCTTTCTTCCCTCCCTCTTTTAGGGCATAGAGATGCATTAGAAACAAAGTTTTCTTCTGTGTAATTTTCCTGATCTGCGTTACTCTGTTCTCAAGCCAGTGCCAGAGCTGGCTCAAAGGAAATGGTGGCTGAGGAGAGCAAGGCCTGTTTGTGAGCAGTTTGCACAGAGTAGCTCAGCTGTATCATAAAACTACACCTTGGGCTCATTGAGATGAATAGGGCAGTTCACTGGTCCGAGTGCTGCTGTTCCAGGTGCTCTGCACCTGTTGTTCTGCTCAGACATTGGCCTTTTTCTTTGCAGCCGTGGTTAAATAGACCTGATGCTGTGCATGGTGAAGTAGGAGCTTGAAAACAAAGCTGGTATGTCATGCTTGTGTTCCTTGATAATGACTAAAGCCATTCTGAGAAAACTACTTTTAAAGGATCAGATTTCTATGTGGACTGCTTAATTTCCATTTTATGTAATGAGATATTTTTATTCAAATCCTCCAGATGATTAGACAGTTTTGCCCATAGAACCTGTAATCCCTTTGGTTATGAGATTAAGTATAATTTTTGCTCATTAGGAATAGATTATGTGAATGCTGCAAGAAAATAGAAACGAAAAAGACCAGAAATCTATAGTTACCATATGAAAGCTGAATTAAAAAATATTGCTAGGCAGTCTAACAGAGAAATCCTTCAACCCTAACACAAAATAGACCATGTGATCTCATTCTAAATCTCATTGACTTGATCACCCTATTGCTCCCTCCAGCCTTAGGATGGGAGATCTGCACCTACCATCTGGTGCTAAATTCACACCTGTAATCCTACCTCCCAGATTATGATCAACTTCAAAGAAATTTCTTACGGATGTGGGTGGCATGAACTTTGCCTTTTCTTTGTATCTCTATTCTCTTTGCAATTAAGTAGACTCATTTATCCTACTTTGATAAAAGCCATTTTGCAAATTATTTTCTGATAGATTTATACCTCTGGTAGCTGTCAAAAAAGTTCAGACACCACCAAACTGATTCTCTGTTTTGTTGAATAATATAAAATGTGTTCTAACACATTCAGGTCTTTGTTAGTTACCAAAAGCAAATGAAAATTATCTTTTAGAAGCAAAATATCCCTTCTCCAGGAACCACTACTGGATTTTACATGTCTGTCTGAAAGATGTTGGTTTCAGAGTCCCCTCAGTGATGGACTCGCGGGACAGGGGGTGGAGAGGCACATCCAGCAGCTGGCTGAGCAGGCCCTTGAAAATATCCAGAAGAAACAGAGAGATGCCACTAAAGTACATGCTGAGGGACCTTGAGTTTGCCTTCTGCAATTAAAACCATCTGAGAGGCTGGGGGTCAGAAAGGGGCGTGAGGGAGGTCAGGAGCCGTCTGGAAAACGTGTCCCTTGCAGAGGCGCCGAGGGCGGAGAGGCAACCAAAGGGAAAGGAAGAGCTGGCCTCAGTGTTTGCTTTGGCCTAATTTCAAACAGAGCCCCTTCAGAATCTGTTTATACAATCCTGTCTTTCAAGAGCTGTTTTAATTTCTTTAACTAAGGCTCTGTAAGCCCTGAAGGTTTGACTTACCCCATGGAAATCAGAAGATATGCAGTCTAGAGAGAGCTGATGTGGGCTTGACCACTCACTGTATGGGTTTCACATCCAGAAGCAGTGGCTCTCTTTTAAGGCACTGCTGAGCTGAGATCTCAAGGAAGCATTGATCTCTCTGGTGGATGCCAGGTCATAGCTGTTAGAGCTTATGGCACAGACATTTTCTAAGCACAAAATAATATACTGCCAATAAGTTACAGTAAGCTCTACAATCATAATCCTCTAATTTTTATGCCTAATGTGTAACTTTACTTTTCAGAAAGTATTTTCACATCATATTTATAACTGTTGCTCATCCCTTGTACCTGGACTACTGCACATTTAATACACAGAAATTTGTCCCTCGTTTACACTAGAAAAAGGCAGCAATAAATGAAGACAAATGCTACAATTTAAAAAAAAAACCCTGCAGCATTATTATTAGCCTTCCAAAAGGTCTGGCAGTACACTACTCATTTTGGAAAGGAGCAATTAGATACTTTGATAAGGCTGGAGCATGAAACGTATCCACCACAGCGAAATGTTTTGGCTGGCTGGAGTCCTGAGAGCTGGACACCTGCCTCCAAGTCCTTGGAAACTTCATGCTTGATCTGGGCCGAAACATGAAGGCTGTGCTGAGAGTAAGACTTCAGAAAACCAGGCATTTGCTACCAAAATTACTTTCCCCTGGCCCAGCCGCACAGTGTCTCCTGTCAGCAGCCAAGGCAGGCCATCCTTCCACTACACAGCCAGCCTGGGAGCAGCCTGTCCATAACACTGGGACAGCTGTGTCAGGGACAGTGAGGTGTTGCTATAACTCTGCCACTCAGCTAGGAGGTGAAGAAAATAACCTGGTAAAATTGCATATAACCTAGAGGCTTCTGACAGCATGTGTTGATGTGTCTGGTTTGGCTTTGGGGGAATCACTTGCATAAAGCATATATTTTGCTGATACGGCTGCATATGTGCAAATAATACACTGCTGTAATATCTCCATCTCTCAAAACTTGTAAAATCTCTCAGTTAGGCAAAGCATACATTCACCTGGCACAAATTCCCTCTCAGACCCAATGCCGGCTGTTTCCAATTACCTCAGTGCCTTTAAAGGCCTGCATTGAGGCCACAGGGCCCCAGGTGCTCCTGTCCCCCTGTAAAGTAGGCAAAGATGTGTGTTTCATCTCATAGGAATGCTACGAAGACAAATTCTTTAAAGCTAATTCAGTGCTCAGACACTGTAGGAGCGAGGTCAGATAAACACCTGTATATCTACGTCCACATAAAGGCAGCTTGTAATTTCCTCAAAAATTATATCTGTCATTGTTTCACCTCCAGTGAGGAGATACTTGTATAGCTGAATACAAAGTTTGGCTCCTGTTTAGGGGGCTAAATTTTGGGCTATCCGGCTCTAAAAGTGTGGCAGGGGACATTCTTCAAAGGCCTGTAGTTTTGTTTGTGCCTATACTTACAGAAGCCAATTCCAAACTTACCAAATAAAGGATTTTACCTTTCCCAACAAACCCTTCCTCTCTGTGTTTCAGACTTGCACCGTTGGAACTGCTTCCCCCAGGACGGGCTGCCAGGGCACCCTGCTGGCTCCTGCTGAGCCCACTGCTGGCCAGTACCTCCAGATCCCTTTCTGCAGGGCTGCTCTTTCTTTCTCTGAATGTTTTGAGTAACAGCGTGTCAAACGGAAAGAAAACAAATGTTTAAGGGTGGCTTTCATAATCTTGCAATAAAAAGGAAAAAAAGACTACAAAGCTGATATATACTATCTGATCCATTAATCTTTGTCTCATTAGAAATGAAGTAATGTGTGAATCCTTAAAAGGAAGCTTTTTTGTCTCTGATGTAGTATATTCAAGAGATTCTTTCACGTATTACACTGGTGTGAGTAATAAGAGCTATAACAGTATGCTAGAAAAGATATTTGTTCAGGCCAGAAGTTCAGTGGGACTATGAAGGTATCTTTAATTTGTTTTTTCTGAGCCTACTGTATCAGGCTATCACCTTAAAGGACTAACTTGTGACAGAAATGTCATAGAGCAACACAAGATGTTCCAGACCAACTCTAAACCCAACTCGATGCTTTTTCATATGACCACAAGCTTTGGTGTTTAGAAATGGAAGGCCTGCTGGGAGAGCCAAAGGGAAAAACTGAGCAATTTTAGAAGAAATTTAGTGTATCTGATAAGGCCTCTGTTAAAACAGGGAAATAAATTGTGCTATCATTCACCTTAAATTTCTGACAGTCACCAAGACTAAATCTAAACAAGGTAAAAGACTTCACAGCAATATATGCCAGGCCATTTTATAACACAAGTTAAAACATAGGAACTGCTTCTTTTTTATGGTAGAAGCTTGGGAAAAATTATAATTCAGCACTTATTGGTTGCTGTAGAGCAAAATAAGTTGCATTACCATTGCTTTGATTGAGAAGTTTTGTGATGATTAGGTAAAATTCAGCATAGTTGAAATTTTCTTACAGTTCAACTATGAAATTATAGTTGAAACTAATTATAAACCTATTCTTGAAGCTGCAAATTATCTGGAAAAGCTACATTTTTCTCTGTTTATTTGCATTGTGTCTGGAATAATGGAATTTGTCTTCTAATGAGTATTTTTTACTTCAATGAAAACACAAGTAATATAGTCCACTTCAGCTCTGAAGGGACTAGTTACTCATAAGCATGTATAAGCCTTCCCTTAGCCCTATTTTTAGAGCTGGAACAAAGAAGAGATCCCTTTGAAAAACATTAGTTTCAAGTCTTTTGAACTAAAATCTGAACTGGAAAGCTTCTCTGAGAACACCTTGAACGGGGCATGAATTCAAGGATTGTTGAATGCAGGCTTAAAAATGTCTTTAATTCATACAGATCTAAGTATTTCAAATTGAATTGTACCCAGAAACTAAACTATACAGACTCTAGTGTTAAGGGCGGGGGTGGGAGTGGGAGTGGGGGTGGAGTGGAGGTACAGGAGGAGAATGGGGAAGAAAGGGAAACCCCATTATTCATGGGAGAGCAGAATAAGTCAGTTCAGACTGAATTTTCTCTGTGGTTGAATGCAGACCTTAGTCCACTAAAGAAAATGAAAGACAGAAAGGAGTGTTTGATGACTGAGAGTAAATATAAGTAATTACAAATCTTAACAGACCTGTTGTACACTGTATAAAGAGTCCTAAATTAGCTTTCATGGAGAATAGATAACCTTTGACTCCTCCCTATACTAGAGCTAGGCTGCAAATATGAAACTGCCTAAATTAAAAAGTAATTCAATTCCATCCAGGTGTGAGGGAACACTTTGTGCCATTTTATTGAACTACTAATATGAAAGTGTTCTCTTCTCTCACTGTGGATTTGATATAAAAAATGTAAACAGTCATTTAATACTAATACTTGGAAGGGGATTGAAAATTAAACGTACCAGAATGTGACCTAGAAAACAAATTCATGGAAAAGAACATTTTTTATTATAGGGGTTATATTTTAAATACACCCATCCATCTTCGTTTACAGTGATTGTTTCTCCAGATATTATCAGGTTGGCTATATAATAATATGAACCATTTTCCTTCCCTCTCCAAGAATATTAAAGAATATATTAACTTCTATAATGTCTTTTATTGCCAAGCAATCTCTCAGTATGATTGAAACAAATGACCTTGCTATGCCATCCAGTTGGTGTACAAGCAGAAAAACATGTTTTAATGTAAATAAATGTCTTACTCTTATACCAGCACTAGGAAATAGCCTAAATTCAGCTAGTGTAAAATTTGGTTTATCCTTGCCATGTGGTCATGCATTTCAGTGTATGTTGATCCAAGTGGAGGAGGAGCTTCACTGATTTCAAAGAGGCTACTCAAGCACATAATATTTGACTTACATACTCATTTATCTATAAGCTTAGACTATCAGACACTGTTAGTAAGGACATTTTGATACATTAATGAGTTTATTGATAGTTTTTTTATCCAAGACCAATCACTTTTTTTACTAGAGCTTAGTCTCTATCTGGAGAGGAATTCCTTTCCATGCACGTTGGAAATAGCTTAATTGCATGGTCATGGTCTTACCTCTTCTCCACTTCAGTTTCTGTGAAGGCATTTCCCTTTACAGTAGGGGTTATTTGAGGACTGCAGTGGACTCATTCAGAATTGCTATGACCAGCATAAATGATAAGGATTATGGTCTGATCTTGGTGCCTGCAGTCAAACCACTGAAAACTGCTGTTCATGTTTTTTTGGCATTTGGGTATGAAATTAGAGACTGAAATGATGTATCTGATTACACACCCTGTAACTGGTGTAATCCTTTCTAGAGAGAGGATCATTCTGAATATTCACAATAATGAGCTAAAATTTTTTATGTGTATGTCATAACTGCATATTTGGGCCCCCACATAAATCTGCTTTTTAAGAGACTTCTTAGCTTGAAAGTGATATTACAGGTATCATTTGTTGATTACTGGTTTATTTAGATTTGTCAGAAGATGTTTATACTCTGTATGGAATCATCCAAAAAGGGGAAAACCAATTCTTAAAAGACTCCTTGCTGTAAGTGTTGCATCTGAAAGGAGATTAGATATATGACATGGGCTGATAGCAGGTTATTATATAAATGACTGATGGAAGATACAAATTCACCTCAAACTTCAGATATTTTGCTAGAAAGAGATATTTACAAGAGTAACATTTTAATTTATAGTTCAAGAGATTCAGCTGGTTTGTATAAACTATATTTTTACATCCCATGATACAGTCCAGAAGCCAAGCCTTTTATCTGACCTTGTGAGCACGGAGTTGAAATGACCAGGAATACCCTAAAATACTGCTGGGAGTGGGTTTGATACAATTAACTTCAATTCATTGCCTGGCATACAATGGAAATTTAAAAAGCTACTGACTCCCTTTCTCACAGAGTGGGAGGAAAGACCATGTGTATCACCTTTGCTTCCCCTGGCATTTTCTCTTGGGAGAAAGTGGGATTGCAGATGTGGTATCTGAAGCATGAGTGTTTTGCAAAAAAAATCTTTCACCTTCTTTTCTATTAGAAAACATGTAATTCTCTGGATCACGAGAAGTATTCGGGTTACTTTGCTGCTGCTGTTTTCTCTCTTCTGACAAAAAATATGATGAAATGCATCAAATGATTTAGAACTTTTAAGTGCTGAAGAGAGAATTCAAAAATCAGGAGAGGATTTTCTTTATTTATGTGATAATCGTGATGTTGGAAATAGGTGCTGATTATATTTTTTGAGGTGCTTTTTATTCTGTTCACAGAAACTTTCCCTTAAAACAGGAGCCTGTAGACAAGAGTGATTTTGCAACATTTTCATTGCTCCCAGACTGAATAACTTTACCCATGTGAGAAACCACTCTTTGCACAACAGGACTATAGTTGCATAGTTTTTAACTGAAAATATGATGAAGACAATAAAGCCTTGTTAGCTGCATTAATGCTTAGAAGAGCTTCTAACCACGTAGTCTCTGGTCTCTTTTCTGTGCAGAAATAAGTTTCCCTGCTGCTTACATACTGCCTATATCCCATCTCCTAGCCATGCACAAATCATTGAACCAGACACTGAGGAGTTTTTACCAAAAGTTACTGTTGCATCATGAGGAATTGATCCAAGATAAGGTGTTGGTTTTGCTTGATCCGGTAACCTGTTGTCTTTGTAAGTAGAAAATACAATAAACTACTTGGTAGTATATAAATTTTTTTTCTAGAAATTTTTCCTGAAACAAATAAACACACACACACACATACACATGCACTCCTCTGGTCCAAGTCAGTAGATGGAAGTTGCAACCCAGAGGTTTTTGACCGAAATATCCTCGCTCTTAGGAGGAACATGGGGAATAAAAAATATTCCACCAAGCATCTGAACTCTGACCAGACTCAGTTGCAGTCAAGCGACTGCTAATGCACCTAAAAATACAGCTGGATTTATAATACAGCCTGCTGTAACTCACTGTGTGGGATATGTGAAGGAATGTCCTGTAATAACTGCTGTGATGGGTCCTGGGGCCCTCTGCTCTGTTATCAGGGCATAAGCGGTTGCGGATGAAGTACATGCCCAGAGCTTTTTATTTGGTACTTGAAAGTACGTCAGAAAATGCCCACAGCGTTCTCAGAAACGCCGCTTGTTGTATCACTCTCCTTGCAAGCAACTGTGGTTTTTTTTTAGAGAATCTAATATAAATAAAGCAGCTTTTATTTTATGTGAAAACTTAAGGTTCCCTGCTCCCTTCAAGTCCACAAAAAAGCTGCGGTGATGTCCTTGACCCAGTGAAAAGAGGACAGGGGAGGCAGTGATGCAGCCCAGGGTGTAAGGGGGGAGTTCTGCTGAATTCAGCCCCTGAACCATCAGTGCCAGCGTGGAGGGTGTGACAGGACCCGCATCACATTAGGATGACATAAACACACAACTCAGCTGCGCTCTGGGATTGCAGAGCCAAAACTATCCCCTCAGTTCATACATCTGAGGGGTCTGCCCTAGGAAATGGTTCTTCTCTGCTCATCGTTAGGTGATGAGGAGGGCACAGGAGGTGATTTGGATCTAGAATTTGGTGTGTGTCCCTAACACACACCGTATGAGCAATCATCTGCATTTATGCATCTGGTCAGAGAGAGCTTATTCAGCAGCCTGAGAGGCAGACTGTAGTTCTTGAATATATTTCTCATTGTGTCTGTTTTTAAAGTGGCAGAATTACAACCATATATCAAGCCAGTAGCACTTATGTACTCAGCAGGCTGAGCTGACACTCTGCAAGATGAAGGTGGCTAACGTTGTTTTACTGGTGCTTTTTGTTTTGCAGAGTGTTCTGTAGCAGCTTCTCCAGCTGACTGTCTCTCTGCAAAGCTATTACACTTTGCCACTGGCAGTATGGGTACCCTGAAGAGTTTCTGGCTTCCCTTAATTGAACAGAAGAAACTAATTTAAATTTTAAAAAATATAATTAGTTTGACTTCCTCTACCAGGAATTCTGTAATTGATACTATGAATAAATTATGGGATGCAATTGCGAGGATTCTTAATTACAAAGCTTCTTAGCTGCACAACTTCTGTGCTGATGAGTGATACATGTTTTTTCCTCCAAAATGGGGCACAGTTCTTGTCACAGAATATATCTTGCATGCTGCAAGCTTAAAGTGAGGACTGAACAAGCTCCCGACTGAACACTTGCTGGGGCAGGTATCACTCACCTTATCTGTGCAGAATGCAAATCCAAAGCAAAGCAACTGGTTCAGGCTCATTCAAAAGCCAGAAGGGGTTTAAACTTAGTGATTACAATTAGCTTGAGCCCTGTGCAATATGCTTGTTTTCTACATGTCTGAATTAATTTCCAGCCATTGTCATGTTTTACAGCTGCTCATTGTGAGTTTCTTTCTCTCTGAGCAAATTTTTCGCTAAGAAGTAATTCAGTCACTTTTCTCTCCTCTTCTTAGATGAATCACCTCCTCATGTGAGAATCAAATTTTGCTTTCAAATGTATTTAAGTAAAAATGACATCACATACTTACTCCAAATGTAAAGGGGAAAATTTAGAATATGACTAGATTTAATAACTATTTGGCATAAAACTTAAATAAGAATAAATAAATATCTTTGATGAAATGTAACCTTATTTAAAATTTTAAAATGTCTTGACTATAAATAGCAACATAGACCTTTAAACATCTCCTTTTGTTAAAAATCAGTGAAATCTCATGCATTGTCTGTATCTAGGGAATGTATAAGGGTTATGTTTTCCCATTTCTCACTGAGATGAGCTTCTTCCCTTTAACAGACTTCACTTCCTATGAAGCAGACTTTATTTCTTAATTCCACGTAAAATTGCTTCTTTGTGTACTTCCTAGACTCAATATCCAGTATTGGCATGATCAAATTAAAGAGGCCAGAGGCTATTTAATACCCCTGCAGCAACATCCTAGCAAAACATCCTAGCTCATTTTGTATCCCTATACCTATTATCTCTTCCTTCCCAAAACCAGGTGGCTGCCCCCAAACTACCCTCCTTGGCACTGCTGAGAAGGCAGTGCCTGTCAGGCAGCTCCTCCCATAGGGCTGGCCCAGGTGCAGGAGTCTGCTGCTCAGCACAGACAAAAATCCTGACTATGATGGAGCTCTGTGGGTGAACTCGAGGGCACTGCTGGAATTCAGCCCCCGTCCTTGGCTCATAACAGGGGTGCAGCTACTGGATGTGAAGCTGGGAAGGAAGGAAGGAACATTTTTGGCCCTAACTGCGGTTTTTATTTGCAACAAGTGTCTGCAATTTCTTAGCCCTCTGTTTGCCCAAAATTCACCCTTGAGGCTCCTGCAACTTCTCAAGTTTGTTGCCTTCGCCATTTCCAAGGCCCGTGAGCCTCAGTGCTTTTCCCCACCTGGGATGGTGGCCCAGCAATGCTGGAAATCACCCCAGCCCCACTGGCCGGGTACTCACTGCTTCTTGCTACTCTAAAACATCAAAAAGTAGAAAGAGCTAGAGAGCCCATCTCACCACTTTGCAGGAGCAAGTATGTTCTCATAGTACATAACCTCAAACAACTATTGTACCAACATTTTTTTCCTTTGACTTTTTAAATCTAGATTATACACCTAAATTTGTTCATTTAAAAAAAATTAAAACAAACCCTGAAGGAAGTCCTTTTATTTAAAGACAGTATTAAACTGCAATTGAGTTTGTGTATTAATCAGTCATTTAAGATAATTATCACAAGAATAAGCATTACATCCTCAGGAAATCCAGACAAAGATTAAACTTCAATAGAAATGGAACAGATACAGAAGTAGAAACTTGAGCAACTTTCTCATTGCCTTGTAGCACATAGGTGAAAAATTCCTTCAATCCAAGACACTAGCTGGGATTCAAGGTCTATGTTGCTGTGATCATAGCAGAGTATTTACTGTGGCAGCTAAAGCTGGATTTATTATGAAAGCTGCTTTTGTGATTATTTGCCAGAAACTGGTTTTGAAAATTAGATGCCAGAGATTGTGTTGGTGGGACATTACCAATATATATAGTTCTTTACTATAGAAGAATGCAATAGCATTACTGAGCTGAAGAGTTCCTGGGAAACCATTTTTTGATATAAATCTTATTTTAAGAGGACTACTGGAGCTGCTGGATGAAACTGCAGAAAACGGAGGAAAGGTGATTGTTTCCAAACAGTGACTTACCCTTCATTATGCACCGCTCATGCTGGAACAGGGAATGGACAATTTCCACCAGTTTATCTATTTGATAAATGACAGTCATGAGGCAGTTGCTGCATTAGTGGAACTTCTGGCTGGGAAGTATTTTAAAACAGATGACTATATTAGACTTAGTTTTCTGGAGGGATCACAAACCTAGTGAACTCCTTGCAGCTTCCCCGTCTCAAATCATGTTATATTCCAGAATGTTTCAGAAGGCATTCTAATTAATTAATATTATTTTACTGAAGATAAAATGTGCAAAATCTTATGAAAACATTTTTGCTGCTTGAGCATAGGACATGGGGGTTTTTCCTTGATGTATTTTTTCCTGTGCTATGGTTTGAAGATTAGGCTGTGGGTTTTTTCTCTGTTACTTGGACATACGATTGTATCAAGCTGCCTTTAAAGCAAAAAGAATTTGGTACCTTTCTCTCTTGCAGGTGTTGAAGTATTCCATTGCATTGCTTACAGATGTTTATCAAGCTTTTCTAGAATATGCTTTATCTGCCACTTTCAAGGAAATATTATTCTAACAGGTTTAGACAGTGATTAAAGTATGGCACTTGAGCAAATTGGCCATTTTTCAAGGCTCTCCCACAACTTTGGCTGCATTATTCATACTAAAATCAGAAAAGGACCTCAGGAAATAATTCACATACATTTAATCTTATTGCATTAAGTGTTTGGCTGCTGCTATTTTAATTGAAAAAAAGAAAGGTGAAAGGTATACTGTATTCTTCAAATCCCTGTGACTGGCTGAGAAACAAGTTTCATAAACTGACATTAACATAGCAAACTCTTGTTATCCACTAATGATTCTGCTATGCCACCAGTATGTAGGAGTGGTACAAAATCCAAATACTGTGAGGGACATGAGATGATTTGCTGGTCTGTGGCATGCCAGTGTGAATCGTATGATTTTTCTGCTTATCTCCCAAAGATTGGTGGTACATTGCTTTTCACTCTCAGGTTACTTGGCAAGGCATAATTGTGCATGTTGTGGCAGTTATTTTGGAAAGGTTGGATACAATCATTATTGGCACTTCAGTCTATGGTCTTTGTGTTCCACACTGAGTTACTCATTTGGAACATTAGATGACTGCTGAAAGCTTTTGTCATCATTGGATATTATCCACCCATCTCTGAAAGCCTTTTTTTCAGAGTCTGAGAAGTGTGCAAGCAAGATGAACCAGGGAATAAAGAGAACCAAGGCCAGCAGCAGTCTGTTAACTCTGATTTTTATGAAGATACAACCTCCCCACAAAATTGCATTAGGAGCACGCAGATAGCCATGCCAGGGTCAAAGGTAGTAGTAACCAAATGTCTCAACCTTTTGTTGCTTCCTTTTCCCACTCTTGCTCTCCCTCAGAGCGCAATCCACAGTGCTGCTGGAAAGGGGATTCCCCTTTACAAAGTCTGTCTTGGCTTGGAGATCTCCAAAGACAGAGGGATCATGGCTCTGCCTTTCCCCAGAAGACACTTCCTGGTACAGTATGCTGTTCTTCATCGCGGCCCCTAAGACTGCAACTAAATCCATGTCCTTCTCCACTGCTGCTGCTTGCCTTTGCCTATTTCAGATAAAACGATTAGTGAGAGCATATCCCAGGAAAAAGACGGGCACAAGGGAGCTGTGTCTTGAGCCCTGCCTGCAACCTCCCCACCTCCTGTCCCATCGGGTAGGATAAAACAGGGAAAGGCTGATTACAGGAGAATTTCACAGCAAAGAACTCACAATTTTTAAACACAAAATTTGTCTTGCTTAATCATGTTTCTCCTTGTCTAATTATTTAAATAGTGGAGATTGTGAGGCAGTTTTGAATAGCTGTAGGTGTCAGTGATAGTGTAAACGTAGCATGGTAATATTTGTCCAGGGCTAGGCCAGCTTTCCAGCACAAAACCTAGTTGGAGGATGTTAACTGAGTTACAATTGTATTTGACTCCTTTCACAGCTAGATAAGGTCATGGTTCTCACACAGTCTCATCACTCATTACTTGTAGCAAAGTTGGCTTAATGTACTCCTACTCCCTTGTCACAGCAGCTGTGTGTTCTTTGCTGCATGAGTGTGACTACCTGTCAGCCAGGCTGGGCACCCGCTTGGAGAACAAGGTAAGACAATAAAACAAACTAAAAAAAGTCTGTTTTGCTGTCAGCCCCAGAAAAATATAATTATACTGCATGTCGAGCCACTGAGAAAGCAAAGAGTGGCAGGCAGTGGAGAAAGGCAGAGGGATATCACAGCTGGTAACACTGCGGAGGAATTCCATGTCATCACACATTTCACAGCCCCAGAAGCTCTGAACTACATATCAGAACAGTTATTATCTCCTTGGGACTTTTGATAAGCTCTCAGTGTCATGCTGCTGGCTTTATACACCCACCATAACAAATACATGACAGCAAAGATAGCAGGTGTGGCATTAGGGGAACACCATGATTCATCTGTTGCCTTCGTTACACCCTCCCTTGCCAGCCACTTTCAAAAGATCTTTTCAAAGTGCCAGGTAGTGCCATGAATTGTATGTATATATGGTTTGCATATGTCTTCCATGGATGTGACCATGCTGATGGGCTTTCTGCCACATTCCAGCAGTTGCCATTCCAGTCTCCATGACCTATGCAGAATTTCTGGACCATGCTTAAACATGAGTGGGAACTCACTGTTCAGGCCATCCTCTTGCTGCAGGTACAGGCTGGCAGTGTCTGTGTCTAGCAAGGTTGTGGGTGCCTCCAAGGACATGTGTTGCAGGAGAAGGGGATTTTTATCATTCTTATAGATCCAGATATTTAAATTCTGATGAAACCTCAGTACAGAAAGCATATAGGCATTTTGAACCTTTCCAAGTGTTCTTTCATTGCATTTTCTCTCAGTCTTGTTCACTATAAATTCTGTTTAAATGGAAGGACAGAACAGGGGATGGTGGCTGAAAAAAAAGAGTGGTAAAATTCAGGCCAAATCCACCGGGTGCTTATCGGTCATGGCAAATTTGTGCTCTGTGCTGAAGGAGGCAAAGGAATGAAAGAAAAACAAATTATAAGTGATCACACAGGTATGGCACATGTTACAGTTTATCTATCCTAGAAAGTTTAAAATTTAGAAGAAAATATTGCCTTTATTGGGCAATATTTGAAAGCATGAGCAATATGTTAGGGTCTCCCATAGAGAATCTGAGGACTTTGTCATCTTCAAATAATTTTTAGCTATAATATTCCCCATGTTAAGATTGGTAGTGAGACTTTGACCTGTCAGAAGTCATAGACAGTCAGAAGCAATTAATGGTTGCAAGTCACTTGATTCTCAGACCCATGGTTTATCTAGCAGTCTTTTCCCTTGATGTTCATGAATGTTACAAACAGAGTTTTTCTAAAGCTGGGATTTGCTTTCTCTCTGGGATTGCATTTCTGGTCCTCTTTTATGAGGTGTTTTATTATAGGCTTTCTTTGTGCATCCTCTGCATCACCCAAACTGTGTTTGATGTGGCTGCGGATACTGAATGCCCCTGATACTCTATCTGACTATGGCTACTTCAGAGGATCCTCTTGTTGTCAGACAAACACTACTAGCCACATAAACTAGATTAAAAGGAGCAGAAAAAAATGTTTAGACTAGCATGGAAAATGATGCTTGGTCTCATCAGAGTGAGAAATTGCCCTGAAACTATAGGAATTTCCTGTTGCTAAAATATTGTGTAGATCCTAAAAGCTTTGCAGGAAAAACTTTGCTCCTCCTCTGGCTAGCTAGAAAGGTCAACGTGCCTTGGGGTAGGACGTAGGATTGCAGTGTTTGAGAGTTCAACTAATCAGGAAATTATGGCTGTAAAGTTTCATAGCCCTGTCACTTATCATTACACAGCTCATTAAATCTCAGCTAATTGCAGCTTCACCCTAGTATCCAGGTCCTAATTTTTCTGAGCCTAATTAGCACACTGAAATCCTAAAATCCAACTGATTTCCTTTATTTTAGTCACTTCTTGTAGAGAAAGCAATGGAATGCAGAGATTTTACTTGTTCAAAACACTAAAAATTGTACCCTAGTTATTCAGTCTTTGAGTTCATTTGCTCAAGAGGTAAATACTCCCAAAAGGGGCTGGAAATGCAGAGGGAATCATATTTTTAGTGCAAGATATGCCTATTTGTGCATGAAAATTATTTTTCTTTTATTGTTCATTGTACTTCTTTTGCTCCTTGTGTTCCTTCCCATGAATACCTCTCTACAAAATGATCTATAAATTATCTATCACACTGTTGTCATCATATGATTTGCTGGAAAAGCCATCAACCAAAGAAATCATTCATAAGCAAAATCACAATAAAAAGTATTTGAGTGGTTATTTGCTATAAGTAACACACCCCTACATTTCATTAGATCATTTAAAGTATATTTTCATATCCAAAATGTTCTACTGCCAATGTCCAACTTAAAAAGTATGCTTCAATACATACTATCTTGTACTCAAAATATAAATAACATCTAGTTTAACCATAGAATCATAGAATGGTTACAGTTGGAAGAAACCCTGAATATCATCTAATTCCAACCCCC
>VYZQ01017748.1:0-29310 GCA_013400655.1 Mystacornis crossleyi
TACCAGGTAACCCAGGACAAGTTGCAAGAGACTAGAAAGAAAATCTTATAAAATGCTGTAGTGGGAGTTAAAAAACAAAAACAAACCACTCCACCACACCTTTATCACATAAAAGGGAGAAGTATTGAAGTACCAGTAAAACAGTACCAAGTTTTGAATACGTGTAACACACATCTTGAAATTTCAGCTACACTGGCTTAACTGTCAGGTTTATTGGTCTTATTGTAGATTTTTTATTGGTTCATTGTTGGTTTGTTCTGGCTTTCATTGGTGCTGTGCTTTTTTTCTTTTATTCTTTACAACTATTACTTGGCACAGTTTGGTCAGCTGGTAAAAAAAGGGGCAGAGCCAAAGGCTGGGCATTAGAGCACAAGAATTCCAGGTCCAAAGCAGTTCCCAGTTTCACCAGCTTCATGAAGTCCAGGGATAATGGTGCTTTTGAGGCTGCAAGTCTTCATCTTTAGGGCTTCTAATAAGCAAGGCCGTAAGACTGACCTGTATAGCTTATTGTTCACTGGATTGCTTTCAGATCTGGTTCAAAATTTGCAACACTACTAAAAATAATCTTCCAAGAAGACAATTTGCGATCTTGCATGCCAATCACAACAGCCTGTGTTACAGTAAGTACTCAATATTTAGCCAAATATACAGATTTTTAAGAGTTGTGTTAACGTTTCCCTGGAAAGAACAACTGCATTTCAAATATTACAACTTGTCTGAAGTATTTCTCAATAATTCAAGCTATTATTAAATGCACTCATCTTAGGAAAACAGACTACCTCAGGACAACATGCCTGTGGCATCCTAGCCTGTCAGTGACAATCATTTGGAAAAAAACTAGGTAAGAAAAAAAAATCCAGCTGTTGAAATCTGAAACCACTCCTGCTATGGAATTTCGAAGTACTATAGGAAGACAGTGAAACCAGCAGAGCATTTTCCCTCCCAAATCACCAGAATGATTAATTTCTAAATTACCTTTCTGCTCACTGGTGACTGTACACATGATCACAACTCAGACCTACTCACATCTGAGCCAAAGTCAAGCAGGTGTTTCTTTTGTACAGAAGTGAATAATTCTTTTGGACACCCTACAATGCAAGGGGCTGCTTCCCAAATGCCAAAGTATCTTCACCTCTTTGTAATCTCCTGAAACCAGCCCCAGCACTGCTCAGTGGATTCTGCAGCAGGGAATAACCTCCTATGTAGACTTGAGCTTCCCTGCCTTCCCTGAGCGTCGGCAATTTTGGGAGAGGAGTTTTAGCAAGCAAAGACTGTCTTGGTCACCCCAGTTCTGCTATAATAAAACTCAGCAAATAGGGAGAGGGAGAGGTGCTGGCACCATGTGTCCCCCTGCCCATGAAGGACAGGGTAAGGCTGCTTGTCAGTACAGAACGGCCGATGCCCACACTACTCCCATGTGTTTTATTTGTTGTTCAAAGATTTGCTAGCTAAAAATAGCACACAGGAGAAGAAAGGCACTGACTACACTATGAACACCATATACATTTTTATTTAACATTTTTCATGTCCTAAAATAATACAAAATCATATGACCTACTAATCACCTACTAATTTCATTCTCACAAATGTTTGTCAATGCAAATGGCGAAGAAAAACAACTCTAAGAGACACTTAAAGACACTGACTCCCCTCCAAATACTTATGAATGCAATTTTTTGAGGCAACAGAGCTCTCAGGTTTTCCATAACTTTGGCTGCAGGAGAACTCCTCTCGTTTCAGCACCTCTACTCTCTAGTTTGTTCCATGTAACACACCAATCCTGTCACTACACAGCATTAAACAGCCCTTACAAAAGAAACCCACAAGATCTATTCTTTTTTGTTCTTGGCACAGGAGAGGAGCACAGCACCCACCTCTCATATCTGAGATCAGCACACCTCCAGCAAAGAACGATCCTGGCACACAGGTCTGAAATCAGCTTATCACTGGGGTGGTGCTGAATGCAGGGAGCAGCCAGGGCTCACTGGTGGCTCCAGCAGGTGTACACTGCTGACTGCTGTGAGACCTGCCTAACAAAGACGCTCCTTCCCAGTTCTCATCTGAGGAGTATGTTAGCAGGTAACCAATTCACAGACTTAAACTACTCCCTTGATAATCCCACAGAGCAGTCAAGTACAGTGAGGAGTCTACAAAAGCATCACTTGGACCTCCTTACATCAGAGCTAGTGAGCATTGGGTCAGAGTGTTATGGCTAAGTATTGTGAATAGTAAGTTAATTGTTTCTTCCTGTAAAGTTATTTCTGCTGCTTTTGTAGGACACTCAAACTGAGAACTACCTATCAAAAGTGTTTCTTTAAATCCAGAGGGGACTTTTTGAAAATTTAGTTTTTTAAAAAGCATTTAAATTCCAGTCAAATAAAACATCACAGAAGTTTAATATACACAAAATGTCTGCAAGAGACCAGAGCAGCATAAACTGCTTTAAAACATCTTTAGAAAAAATCACGTATTAAAAAAAGAAGACACTGGAGTAGATGATTCCTTTGATCCCACACAGCTGATACACTCTGACACCAGATTTTTAGCAGAAAGCTGTCACTTTGCACACCCCTTCTATCTCCATACAGCTTCAGGCACCACAATTCTTCCTTTTTCTCTGGGCCACACTATATGCATTGATAACATAGAATCTCTCCTCCCCTCACCCACACTATTTTCCCCTACACATCTGGAAACAATGCAGGGAAGGTGTCATACACCTTCTCCAGGCCAGTGGGTAGTGCACACAGACAGGGCAGCTGTCCCTTGGGAGACAACAGCCACACTATGGCCCCTCCTGGACACTCACCACTCACTTCCCCTCAAAGCAATCCAGACCCTGCACTCCAAGGAAGAGCTGCAGTGTGAACTGAGATGCCCAGGAGATTCCCTTCAATTGCTCATTTCTAAGCTGAACTCTCCTGTACCTGCAGCCATCAGACTAAAAAAGTTCTAAACACAATCAAACCAGCTGGTTTTCTAAAGCCCATTAGTGAACCTGAGCAAGGTCAAAATTGCATTCTAGTACAGTATGTAAGTGCCAGTTTTTAATGCAGGCAGTCAGCTACACACAAAAAGATTTCATCTTGTATAGAAAGAAGTATTTCTCCATGAAACTTTAAAATCAAAAAACCCAAAGAAACAAGCTCAAACTTACACCATGCGGTTCACCGTCCTTTCAAGATGACTTCACCATTAAATAACATATAGAAACACTCTTCCTTCAAGAAGAATTCAAGATATTTATGTAAGAACAACTCAAACAATCTTTAAGCCCAGCACCCCTGCAAAACACTAGCAGAGAGGTTCTTCAGCTCCAGTTACAAAATGAGTACTGGGGCCTTTTGTTAATATCAGCATTTAGAGAAGCAGCACCTTCTCCTGTAGGAATGCCAAATGCACATGCTGTAATGAACAACTCAACTGGAAACTGCTTGGAACCAAGGGATGATAATCAATGCCAAGCAGAAAGAAAAAAGCCTACACTACCTTTTTATTTATTACCTGCTGCTCCTGCTTCAATCAACCCATCTCTGGATTTAGCTTTTCAGTCAACAGTACTTCATGTATTTTGACAGTTATTCTCACTACACTTTTTCCTGCACAAGGATAAAAGGAAACACATGAAGAAAGGAAAGTATAAATACCAAAGAGATCATGGTATCACCCTGTTCCAAAAAGCATTCTTATTTAAACAGAAAAACACTATGCAGTTAAAAAAGCACTATTTCTGAGGGACACTCAAGAAGCCAAGATATTTCTGTACAGAGCTGAACCAGAACAAGCTACATTTCGCGTAACACCTCAACGGAGAGGGAACACAGAAGTAGTAATCACAGTTTGCAACCTTTGCACAGTAAGTGTAACAAGAGGCTCCATGCTCCCCTTCAGCAGCATAACCTTCATTTCAGAAATACCAGGTGCATCTTACCCACACTGTAGAGAGGGCAACTGCTGAAATGTGGAGGTTTTAATTAAACATTTCCAGCTACTCAGAGCCTGCTGCTCTTTCAGCCTATCAAATATGCTTTCAGTACCAGTCAGGCCCCGCTCTGTCCTTCTCCTGGTCCTTTCCTACATTCAGCATGGCTGGAAAAGTCACAAGGAATACAGGCAACAGCTAAGAGGTTACAGAGTAGGTGCTATCAGCACAAGGGATTCTTCACTGCACATTTCTGGAAATCAAGTGGAAGAGTATTACTGATGATACTCTAGCTTTACAGCCCAGAGCTGAAACAACGCAATATGATTCATGTTTATTTTGAAAACTGCCACATTCCTTCCTCCTTCCTTCCAAAGCACATCACAGAACTAGAGCAGCACACCAAGGTGCTACAGGTATTGCGAATTTACTTTGAACCTCAAGAAGGTAAATCTAGAGGAACTCATCTAAACAACGGCTTTCCTCAATTCATGTCTGAAATGCTGTTCAAGGCACTGCTGAGGAAAAGAAATACTTCAGATGACCATTAAATTCATATACTCACTGAAGTATCAACTAGCCAGCCTAGCAAATAACTTCACCCTGATACAGCCAAAAACATATTGGTGGCCTTGGGAGCATTATTATTGGTCAGATTTTTATTTCAGATGATGGTAAGGCTGGATTTCTTTATAATGCAAGAGTCATCTGGATCAAAAGTAACTACCTGAGCTTAAGCTCTTTTGATTAGAGAAGGCTCACCCTAGCCAGGCCCTCTGAGTGCAGGGCACATGGTCCTGATCCAGCTGTCTAGTCCCACCACATCCCAGCCTGGGAGCACCATCGGGAGGCCTGGCAGCAGCTAAAGGCACCAAGTGTTCTGCCTCAACAGATGCACATTCTCCCACAAAGCAGAGCTTAACTTTTTTTTTTAATCAAAACTCACTGGCTGCACAATTAACACGCTATGAAGACCAGTGCTAATGCATTATTCTCACTTCGAAGCAGAGCATGGCAACACCAGCTTAACCACACTGCAGATCTTTGTTTTCTGTCCAATTAATTGCTCGACAACATCCATGTTACCAAGTTTCTTACTTTTTAAAATACTATTCCACCCGTTTAAGATTTTAAAAGCATCTGTGAAAACACAGACAAATCAACAATTGCCTTATCTTTAAAAAGCAAAATGAAGGAATTCTGCTCTGTTAGTTTTTTTAGTCTAGAAAAACATTTAACAAATCTAGTGCTGCTTATCCTGAAATTTGCATAGATAAGAATCACAAGAAAAGAATCATAACTGGGTAAATCATGAGATAGAAAACTATAAACCATTAAAAAATAGTTATTTAATAATAAAACAAAGACTTGTTTACTTATCTGACAATAAGCAGTTCAAGTTTTAGAGATCCTGGTCCATCTCAGTTCTTATACCAAAAGAAATTTTGTCTTTTCAATACTCTGCAGAGTGAATATACAGATCAATACAAGTCTGTGGGTAACTACAGATTCTGATCTGCACAATAACAGCCTCTTTACAAGAATGTACTTTTTTCTTGGCACCTTCCTAAAACCTCGACCCTAGAACATGCTGCTTACAACTGAAATTGATTGCTACATGTTTTGTAACTATTCTGAAATTAGCCAGAAAAAAATACAAAGCAAAAAAATTCCTTCAAATTACTGCCTGCTATATTTTTAGAGGGTGTAAATGCACAAGAGTTACATTATTAAGAGGTACATTGCAAGAATAAAGTTTAAGAAAGAAGAAAATATTCCAAGACTCAATCTACAAGAGTGCATTATTTAAGTAACAATCTGCATTTAAAATTCAGAACAGCACCAACTGCTCTTTCCATTGATTTTGCTTTTGTTTGTAGCCTATGTTATTAAATAAAATCAAGGATACAGGCATTCAAAATACAGACAGTGAAGAGAATCACTAAGGCTGAAGCCATCTGGAATCTTCTGACAGGGCCCTTGGGGTTGCACTGCTCCCCCCTCCAAAAGCACTCAGCTCCAGAGGTCACATGATACAGAACATGCTTTTTCCCCACTGGATCCCAACTGCCTGAGGTACAAGAACACTCGGAGACAGCACTAAGTTACATCTTTTCTAGATAACAGCATGCTCAAAACATAATTGTTGCACCACCGCTGCAAATCACAGTTCCTCCTGGCAAGCTGTTATAAAATATGCAAGGGTGAACAGGGTAGAAGTGTCTGCAATCTTAATTACCTTTTTCCACCGTTAAAACGTGAGCGAATCAGCACTTAATACTACATCAGTTCTCATCGAGTTTAAAAAGAATGAATGCCCATTCTCAAGGTATCACAGATGTACTTCGTGCAGATTTTTAGCCACACCACGCAGCCAGGGTACAAAGCCCAGGCCTTCTTACATATATATACCAACAAAAAAGACATCTTCCAAACACCTCGTAAGTGAAACTCAAAACAGTAACAGCAGAAAAGGGGAAGAGATAGACCATAAAGATTCCACATGGCAGGAACCACCAACTTCACAAAGCACTTTCCTCCTTACAGAACATCTCACTACAAAAATACAACTAGGGAGATCCAACTCAACTGTTTGATTCCACATTTTAAGCTTCTATTTTTAAAATAAAAGTGACCTTTGCAATGAGGATGAGTTAAGCCTCTTAATGCAAACATACCTACTGTTGTCTAGTTTATCCTGTAGTCTTAAAGGCTTACATCTTTGAATGTGTCCAAGCCCAAATAAAGAATCAAATAAATAACAAAAATATAAATTGCTATAGGGGCTATGAACAACAGATGACCATTCAAGGCCTCTGGTATCTCACCTACTGTACAGTATAAAGCAGAAACCCACCTCAGATGAAAAAGCAAGCTTTTACTTTGCAGATTCCTATAGGAGCAGAACCAGCTAAAATATTTTCATTAAGAATTAACCTAGAAACACACACTTGCCCTTCTGTGAAGACAGGCAGCAGGTGAAAGGACAAGGTCAAGTATTTAACTACTTCAAAATTATAATAATAAAAAGGACAGCAAAGCAGAGTTCAGTCCCTCGTATCTATCAAGAAGTTGATTTCTGAACTGTACTTCCATTTAAATCAATTCCTTTCAAAAATTTAACCATCACCTTCAAGTTCTTGCATGAATTTGATTTTTTACAAAATACCTCAATTTCAGAAGGCACAAAACTATTCCTTTTAGAAGAATGAATCACCCTGATTATTACTGCTTTGGTTTTTTTAAAAGCAAAAGGTACATTACTTTTCACAAAATTTCTTACTATAATGTTCTGTCCTCATTACACCAGTTCCTGGAAGAGGATGCTCACTACAACTCACAACCAGGACACAAAGAAGTAAGACAGCATGCTTATGCATGTTTAAAAGCATTTTAACATGTTTTACACTACCAAATATGATGTTTCTCAGGAACAGGAATGTGCTTTTTAAAGGACACTCTCTATAGGAATCAATTTAGTACCTTTATAAGCTAAAAGGGGCTACAATACTTCCTTGCTTGCTGCAGGGATGCCAATTGATAATTCCTAAGATTTTCGTAAAATAGATTTTTAGATGTTTTCAGATTCTGAAAGACATGCACTATAGTATGTAAAAAACCTACCACCTAAAACCTACCTAAAAACCACCACCTAAAAAAACCTACCACCTAAAAAACCTACCACCTGCACCAACAAGAACTTTCTGCCTACGGCCTTACCCAATTTCAAAACAGATGCCTAATTTTCAAAACAAGGAACTTTTTTGCACACATTCTTCAGTCAGATTTAAAGTGATAAAGCAGCTAAATCGAAAGGAGCATGTAAAAACTGTTTGATGGTTATTCCCAAACAGTATTAAGTTGATTTTGTCTTGCCTTCAAAAAGAACTAGACAATCAGGATTTGCATGAGTGTTCCTTAAACAACTGACTTCTGTTTCTCTTCCTTAAGTAACGGTATTTAACAGAGGAAAAGTAATTGTTGGTATTAACCTGCCAGTCATTTCTGCTCAAAGACAGCCTTCTGAAAATAGACAAGTTTCATAACAAAGCCTCAAACAAGCACAGTGGAAGACGTGGAGGAGAGGTGTGTGTAGTAGTTCACAGGCAATGGAAAATGTTGGTGCTCAGAAATAAAAACACTGCTGTAACTGACCCAAAAAGTGTATAGTGGTAGAACAGGAATGGTCATCTCTCTCCTCTAAACAAGAACAGAATACAGTCTCCTGAATTAGTTATTAAGAACAGACACTGTGTGCTGCTTACATTTCATCCAGTGCCTCAGTACTACATTCTGCACCTTTTTTCCCCCTTTCCAACAACGCCTGGCTAGTAGGTTCACTAAGAGTGTACATCGTTAACAGTATATCTGGAGAGAAAGATAGGCCTCTCCCACTGACCTCAGCTTTCTTTCCCTTTTGCTCCTCTCGGATAGCAGCTTCCTTCTTGCCCCTGCAGCTGCTACCTGCCTTGCACCAAAAATGCTGCCTGCACATCCCACTGCCAGCTTGCAAACCTCCAGCCATATTCCTAGGTGTTCATACCACCCCTTCCACAGCACAGGCCAGACCAAGTACTTGTGCTTGCCAAAAGTCAGACCTGCTACAGATAAAATGATTTCCAGTGTCTCAAGGTTCCTGTAAAAACCTATTCAACTCGGGCTTATTCTGTGGATCTGCTACAGTTCAGCTTATTAGGTATTCCTCTGGTTTTCTTCCTTCACAAAAGTGAAAAAACATGTGAACGCATTTCCTACCACCTCAGGCAGCATTCCTGCAGATCTTTGCCTCAAACCCAACAGGCTTCATGGTTGGGTTTCTCCCTCCCTCTCCACCCTGAGGTCAGGAGCTCTGATCTAATTTCTTCCAGAAACAGACAAACAGATCTCACATCTCTTTCTGCAGCACAGCCTATTCATTTGCCACTGCTCTGTGCAAAGTGAGTGGTAATCGGTTCCATTCTGCACCAGCACAGGTTCTCCATGAAGGCAAAATTAAAAAATGCTGGCAGAAGCTTCTGTGCCATTGAAATAAAAGTTAGCAAAGTTACTCTCCTCGACTGAGACCCTAGGAACAAACTCCCAGTTTTGAAGCACTATTTCAATATCATAAATAAACAGGTTATTTACAGTAAGTACTCTTTGACAGGTGTTTTAAAAAGCCTTCTACGAATTTCTGATCCAGTCTCTAAGATATCCCAGTCCAACTCAAGAATTTTGGCAAAAAAAAGAAGAGGTTGCTCAGAGTCCATCATGAAGAGCTGCTTCCACAAGGGAGCTCTTTAGCACTGAAACACATGTTTAGGCTAGCAGGGAACAGCAGTGGAACTGGAAGGCATCCTTATCCATCAGTCCCAGTTTGCACATCTCAAACAGTACAGTGTTTCACACACATTGTATAAAGTAATTTGAGCTAATTCTTAGACAGCTACATACATATTTCTGCACTCAAACTCATGGAGCCTATTTCTATAGTGCAGTCACAGCTGACTCTTGAATTCAGTACAACACATAACAGAAGGAGGAAAATACATATTTCAGAATATGACTTATGTTCTCTCAGTCCTCTGACTTGTGACCAGATCATTTATGAAGGTCAGATTATAGAGTCTTAAAAGAACATAAAGGAGAATTCATATTTCTGTGACCAGATCATAA
This sequence comes from Mystacornis crossleyi, assembly GCA_013400655.1. Taxonomy (NCBI): domain Eukaryota; kingdom Metazoa; phylum Chordata; class Aves; order Passeriformes; family Timaliidae; genus Mystacornis; species Mystacornis crossleyi. The sequence goes on from VYZQ01017748.1 coordinate 9,578, forward strand.
ATAATATTCCTCGAGCCCTGAGGAAAGGCTGTATCACTGCCAGCAGCCAGATATCAGTCACAAGGGAACAGGGCAGTCCAGTTAATCAATAACTTCACATAAGGCCACCATTGTGTTTTTGGTCTAGGCCTGAACTCACCATTTGCAGCCCAAATACACAAGCAAACCACGAACTGCAGGACGTGAGGTTTCACAAAAACTAAGAATGGAAAAAATAAATGAAGAGCTAAGCCTTGCTTTCCTTTTCAAAAACTCTTTAGGTTAAGATTTTGGCATGAGCTCCATTTTCAGAGAAATCTAGATAGATCTTGCTGAAACATCATCACTGGAAAATAGGGAAAGCTTGGGGGGAAAGGGCAGGTGAAAAGACTGTTCTCTTTTCCCCATACTTTTACTCTAGCACCATTACTTCATGGAAAAAAAAACCCAAAATGGCCTTAGATTCTGCCCACTTACACCACTGCATGTGCTTACATACAGAGAAACATCTACATTTGACAGAAGATACTGAAATTTATGTGATTAAAAAAAAAAAAAACCCCAAACCAAACAAACAAAAAAAAACCCACCAAAAACCCAACTGGGTAAATATATGAAAATACCCACAGAAGACCATTAGGGCCATACCAACAGCTCTTCATGATCCGCAAACCGTGGGTCCCTGATCCGCAAACCGTGGGAGCTCGGGAAGTGCTCTGCAGAACTGTCAGTAACCCGCCTGGCCTGTCCCCGCCCTCCTGCCCAGGCATTCCGTATCAGCCAAGTTGTGCAGGAAGGGATGTGAAGGGTGGGGCTGGCACAAAAGACTTGGAGCTACTGCAGCTCCAGGTCATAGCATGGCTGGGATGGCGCAAGATCTGGGTTCTAGCAATCCACGGACATAAAGTCTTCAAAACAAGGACTCATCAGGTACAGTATTCCCTGAATCAAACAATGCACTTCTCTTAGCTAGAAGGCCAGGAACATCAAATACCTTGCCAGGCAGCAAGGCTGTTCTTGAACCCATTTTTCTTGCCCAACTGGATACACACTGGAGAATAAACTCCAGCCATACCTAAATTTAAGCACTAGTTTTTTAATAGTAATAGACACCTTTTACAAAGGTGCTTTACTTTACATACTATTACCTTCCCATGCATGCCAAATCCCAAAATCAGATACCCAAATACCAGAATAGACTGGCTCACTTCCACGTTAACATGCCACTAAGACAGACTCATTGACAGCACCTTGTCACAATTTTCATCTAAAAAATACACTAAAAACATTAGGCTGAACATTTTTACTTCATGAAATAACATACTAATTTTCCCCCCTAGTTCATAAAACGAGAGTTTGACCCAACATCCAATGGAACATACATGTATTTTTTCACTAACCTATACAGGATCACATCACTTGACAATTACAGGGTTAATACATGTCATAACATGCTTTTAAAATACTAAATATTTGTCTCTTACTGTAGATTATTTTGGAAACAAAGTAAGAGTTATAAATGGCTGCACCATAATTGCTGTCACAAATCACCACCTATACATTATATAACAAATAGGAGCCAAACAGCTGACGAGGTTCCAGAGGGATCTGCTGCCAGAGTGGGCTTGAGATTCCTGCCATCCCCATCTTCCCGCCTCCACCTTCCCAGGACAGGACCCTGACTCCTCTTTAGACATTTGCCATCACAGTTCTTTGCAGAGCCCCACTGCAAACTGAGAGACTAAATAATTCCATTTTTTTAAATGGCACAGAGAGCGATAAGCAGTCAATCAAACAAAAGGAACTGTAAATAACAAAAGGAATTGTAAATAACTTCAAACCATCTATACTAAAGACAGTTTCAAAAACATCACCTTACTGTCACAGATTTTGGCAAATTGTTTGTGCAATACCACGATCCTTCCACTCAGCACGATACAATACATATGCATACTTTCTTGATACATTCTTGTCCATCAGAAGTGAACCAGTGCTGTTGGTTTGAAATACTTTTAATGCTACAGGCAAACGAATTCTGAAACAAACAAACCCAAAGCACGTATCTCAGCTACCCCTGCTCCAAAGCTCAAGTTCCTGTAATTCCTCTGACTCCTAAGTGTTCTCAACTCCACCACCAGATAGTTTACCAGTGAAGCACTGGAGGGAAATAATCTGAGAGACTATATAATTTAATTAGTATAAATCATAAAGAAAACAAGAGGATAAAGCAGCCACTGTTCCACATACTTGGAAAGCAAGTCTGCAAAATACATTCACTTGCCGAGTTTTTCACCTTCTCTAAAGCAAGAGAAATAAAGTATTTTACTGAAGCAGCATTAGCAAAGAAACTAAATTTTATGTCTTTTACGAGCATGTTCTGTAAGACACAGAGAATCTGGCCTAGACCAGGAAGTTTTCCCAGCACAACTGTGGTTGTTAGAAAACACAACAGAGAGAACATCATAAATACCAGTGCAGGTCTTGAGAACAAGTCTTCAAACAGGGAGTCATCACTGCTGTGAAGCTTTCTCTGCTCAAGAAACAGACATGATGACAGCACAATAACATTCATTTATTCCATGAAGTCTTTATGCAACAGTTGAGCTGCACTTGTGATCATAATTACTATAATCAGATACTTATTGGATCTGCAGCCTGTTCCTAGAAAAGTTACAATTTTAAAATATTTTTTCAAAAATAAGTAAAAGGTCCAATTTAAAAACCAGCATGCTAAAGGCAGAAATATAAATTTCTAAAAGACATTAGCAAGTTACTAGAACCACAATACTTCTCTTTTCCCTTGGCTCTTTACTGTATATTAAATGACTGAATGCTACGATGGGTATCACAGTCCCATTTATTTCAATTACTATTTACTAAAACTGTGAACAGTCAGATGCTCATTAGCACATCAGAATGTACACAGATGCTCATTAAACACAAGGATCTTCCTCAGCAAATCCAAGTATAGATGTGGTAATAACCTGTAGCATTACCACACAGACCTCCAGCAGCAAAGTAATTTTTTTTTATTAAATCACCACTATGCTTGCTGTCACTGCAGGGAGCAAGTTCCTTTCTCAAAGCAAAGATATACTTGTAAAATATTTGACACAAGACTAGGAGAAAATAAGTATAGGACACAAGAAATCTAATTAACACTTGCATAACAAAGACTCGGGGTTTGCATCCAGCCACAAATACGGACAGGGCAAATGGTGTGTGCATCACATCTAAAAAACACCTCTCCTAGGCAGACATAGGCACTTTGACAGTAAGTTTCTGTAAGTCAAGGATGGTTTCAATTCACAGGAATGACTTCCACACCTTCTTCTGAGGAAATGAAAGGTGCAATACCAAACAATAAATACTTACTCCATGACTTGTCACTTCAGAAAGCTGTGTAAATTTATTACTGATGAAAGGAGCCAAGATTCATAGCTCATAATTACATTTTGTCATTATCACAGATGTGAATAAGACAGCAAAAGTGAGCACACTTCTTTTTAAAACATCTCAAGAAGTTCTAGCTGGGAGGTCTATAGAGTATTTTCCTTTCTTCTCTAGGATGACCAGCAATGTATTTGTACATGAACTTCTTTGGCCTTCGTAGCATGGGTCAACAGCCCAACAGTTATGATAAGTACTGTATTACTCTGAGCAAATACAGTCCTAATCCAGGACTATTCAGGAGGATTCTGAAACTTCCACAGCAATGCTTTCTGCAACACACTTTACCTAAGTATTTTAAGTTGGCACGTTTCTATCAGCAAGCTACAGCCTACAGCATAAGGGATGCAGCACCACATTTTTTACTTTTGCCTAAATCTCATGGTGCAGCCAGTGTGATGTGAACAGCATGGCTGTACTTCCCTCAAACTCGAGGAATGAGAAAACAGGGACAAGAGGAGCAAGCCAGGCAGACTTGTTTACTCTCAAGAAGGCTCAGGGGGAACCTCATCATTCTGTACAACTCCTTTACAGGAGGCTGTAGTGCGATAGGGGCCAGTCTCTTCTGCTGTGCCTGCAGTGACGACCAGAGAAAAAGGCCTTAAACTGGGACAGAGGAAATTCAGACTAGACATTAGAAAAAAAAAAGTTTTGCAATTCAGGAGGTCAGGCTGTTTAGGGAGGTGGTGGAGTCACTGTCCCTGGAGCTGTCTAAGAGGCTGGCACTGGATGATGTGGTTTAGGAATTACAGTAGCAGTACTGGGTTGATGGCTGGACTTGGTGATCTTAATGGTCTCTTCCAACCTTGATAACGCCATGGTTTCACATCCAGCTCACCACATCCTTGCACGGAGTGCCAGCTGCGAGCAGTTTCACTGAACTGGTGCAGGTTACCATGCTCAGCAGGATGAACGGGGCGGAGTACAGGGGTACACACAACCTCAACCCTGTGGCTTCTTGAATTGTAGAGGCGGAAGCAGACCCACACCCCACAGCCGCGCCAGGGCCGGTGCTCCGCGCTGCTCCTGCCCCGCAGCCGTGAGGGGCAATTCGCCCTGCCCTGCCCGCCAGGGTCGGGCACTGCCCACCCCACCCTGCCCGTGTGTCCCGAGGATGTCAGGGCTGCGCGGCGCCCGAGCGCGGTGATGGCCCCCCCGGCGCCACCGCCCCGCGAGGGGCGGAGCGCGGCCGCCCATCGTTACGCCGGGGCGGTGAATCACGGCCCGCCCGTCTCCTCCCCCCCCCCCTCCTCCATCTCAGCAGCGCCCTCAGCCTCTCTCCTCCATACAAAAGCAAAATGTCCGCCATCTTCACAGGCTACTGCTGCCGCCGCCGGGCCGGACGGGGCCGCGCCGCGCCAAGGGCGGCCCCGCCTCGGGGCCGAGACGGCCGGGAGGGTCGTTACCTTGATGCAGTAGGGCGGCTCGTCGAACGTAACCAGCATGTATCTGTCGCCGCGGCTGGCCGGGTCCCGGGCCCGCAGCTGCGGAGAGAGCGGAGAGAAACGGCGTGAGCGGGGCAAAGAGGGCGGACGGGGGCGGCGGCTCCCCCGGCGCCGCGCACTCACCTTCATGAAGATCTCCACAGCGCCCTTGGCGATGTCCAGGTAGCTGGTGCCCAGGTACGCCCGCTGGTTCATGGAGGCGGACGTGTCTATGAGGAAGAGGAGGATCGGCATGGTCCAGGCAGAGCCCCGGCCGGCGGGCTCCCTGCGAAGGAGACGCGGCACTCGCCCGCGGCTCGCTCGGCTCTGGCGGCGCTGCCCAAGCTCGCCCGGACTCAACTTCTCTTCCCTGAGCTTCCACCAGCACCATGTGACCAGCGCGCACGCCATTGGCTGGCAATTATACCTAAATTTGCATATTCATAGGGGCGCTCGCGGGGCGGGGGAAGGAAGGGAGCGGGGAGCGGGGTGACGGCGCGCGGGCGCGCGCGCGCTCCGCACCTGTCACTCACACACACGCACACACAGCGCCCGCCCCGCCTCTCTGCGGGGTTCCCCCCCCCGCCGCTCCAGGGGCCTCTCCGCTCCTCGCGGGCCGCCTCCTCACGCTCGGTCTCGATCCCAATCCCCCCGTGGTCCTCCAGTACCTCCCCGTACCCGCGGCTGAGTCGCCGCGCCGCCGCCTCCCCTCGGCCCGTGCAGGCCGCGATGGCTGGGGAGCCCCGCGGGGCTGAGGGGAGTGTGCAGGAGCTGTGCGCTGGCCCCGGGCAGCCGAGCGAAGCCTCTCAGCTGCTCACCCAGTGACATAATCGCCCCTGTTCTTGGTCTCCAGAGGTTTCACTTAAGCACTAAATCCCCAGCCCCCACGTGCGATCCTTTCCTAGGTCAGGTGACAGCCATCTCCCACAGGCAGTGCCTGGATCTGGGCATCACACACCGAAAGGGCACTGCAGTGTACCTGGATCAAGGTAGGATGGCAACAAATTAATTGTAGCAAAACTGAAAATACATAAACCCTGCAATATTTCCTACCACTCAGATTTAAAAAAAAGTATCTGGAAGGAGGGATCACTGAATCAATTAGCCTGGAAGGTCCCTCTGAGATCATCGAGTCCAACCCATAGCCCAACACCACCTTGTCAACCAAATCATGGCACCCAGTGCACATCCACTCTTGCCTTAAACACCTCCAGGGCTGATGACTTCACCACCTCCCTGGGAAGCCCGTTCCAGGGTCTAATCAGCCTTTCTATGAAGGAATTCCTCCTGATAACCAACCTAAACCTCCCCTGGTACAGCTCAAGGCCATGTCCCCTTGTCCTGCTGCTGGTTGCCTGGGACAAGAGCCCAACTTGCATGTGGCTACAACCTCCTTTCAGGTAATTTTAGAGAGAAATAAGGTCCTTCCTGAGCCTCCTCTTCAAGGTGTCCTGCTCCGGTGGGCCTGGCAGACACCACCAGCAGCAACCAGATAAGGGGAAGAAGACTGAGTAAGTATTTAGCACTATGTCCGCTCATGACTGCTGGTTTGCTTCCAGGAGTAAATCCAAACCACACAAAAGCACTACTGTCAACATAAACCTTACTTTAAAATAATAAAGATACTGATAATATTTTCCAGTGCTTTTAAATTCAAAGGCTTTTTCCACATATTTTTTTGCCATTCATTTCAATAGCAGGCAGAATCAGTTTCAGTTCTCACTCCATTTTTGTGAAGTACTTGGACAATACTATTGTTGCACAACATCACAGGTGAATTCTAATGCCCCATTACAAAGCATTTTGAAATATGAATGTTGGTAAAGATACCATTCCCCATTTTGATCAGAATAATCAGAGATGTAAACTCATTTAATTCAGGCATGTAGTCATGCCTTTTGTCACCAGAAAAAGCCCAACACCTGCACACAGGACCTGCTAAGGCTCAATATTGGCTTTAGAAAGAAGTTTGTCTTAAAAAAACTTCTGCAGATATTTTTCAAATAACATTATCTCATTATTTAATTCTATTGAACCAAAAGTGGGTAAATTAATAGTTGAAAAGCAGCTCATTTTGAAAAAGAATCCTTGTCAAACTTGGAGACTCCATTCCATTATCCAGGGCCTCCATAAGTTGTGCATGTGTGAGTGTATCTGTAATCAAGGTTTCTGAATTTTAACAACCACAGCAGAAATGCCAGGAGGGATAAACAGATAAATACTTTTACGCAAGTGATTAGTACACATGAATGGAGCCAGACTAAAACAAATGGGATTTGAATCTCTATAGATAAGATAAAAATAAAGATACTGTATTTTTTTACTGCTGCATGTTAGTCTGGAAAGATAACTCCTGGACAGGAATGGATTTGCAAAGGCCTGAATGGAAACTGAACTACTGGTAGAAGATGCCACCTAACACCGCCAGGTCCTGGCACTGGGAACTCGATGAGGCCACCTATGCATTGCTCTCATGTCAACCAGATGAGGTCAGAGACTCCCTTCTGCCTCCAGCTGACCTCAGCCAGTTCCAGCTGGCAGCCCAGCAGCCCCATGTCCTGCAGCCTCCTTGACTGGCTGTGTGAAATGCTAAACAATTACAAGTTCATATCCTTACCATTTTTTTTTTTAATTCCAGACCACCAGATACCTAAAAGCCACTTCTTTCCCATCCACACATAGTATTTAAAGGTCAAGATGAAACTCTTGTTTCCCATTTCACAGGTTGACCTTTCCAAGGGCAGCAGCAGGCAAGGTTCATATACTCTCCCTCTTTCTCTGTTGATGATCTTGTTTTTTGGATTTTGCTCCAGCTGGACACTGCAAGAGCTAAAGTCTAGCAATCTTCTAGGCACAATGCAAGACATTCATTTAGTTAACTGAGACACTTTTTACTCCTGAAATTACAGACACCATGGTTGCTAACATGCATGAATGCAGCTAGAGTGGCTTTTACTGCTCCTCTGTACAATTTGTGTTTGCAGTGCTGACTACCTGGCAGCTGTGGTGGCGGACATTCATCACCTCTATAAAGTTTAAACTTTTCTTGGTTTTTAATTGAAACTACACTCGTCTACATTTCTTCAACTGCAATAGTTAAAGAAATTGTCTTTATGGGACAATTAATCACAACAGCTGCAGCAGGTTAACCTCTCATAATATTTTAAAATCATTTCTGTGTAGATATTCTATACCACAATAAAACGGAACAGAATTCTGGATTAATAATTTTTGAACAGTACAGATCAGTGGTATGTTTTCCTGTTGTGCTGATAAAGTATTATTTTTCTGTTTCTTGTCCTAACACAGCTTAACATCTAAGCTGTTGCCCCAACAGAATTTTAGCACTAACAGTTCATTTCTTAACACTTTTATATTGCTTCATCTTAGTTTTTTCTCACCTAGCTGCTTTATGCCCTGAACAAGTAATAGACCTGTGAGACAGAAGCCGTACTGCTTTAGGCACTTAAGGTACTCAGCTTTGGCTGAGTTGATTAGCCACCTGAATTTGGGGCACACTGGATACATTAGTCAGAAATTATCTACTTAAAATCTGGATCAACAGCTAAACCCTTCAAACCTCCCTCTGCTGCTGTGGCTCCCTATCTTGGTCATGTAATACAGCTGCCCAGATGACTTTCCTGCTTAATTTAAAACGCTTCCAGCCAGAGCAGAAATGGTCACTGCTAAATCACTACAAAAATACGGATTAATCCATGCCGTGAGCTAGGACATATGACCCCTATCACACAAAAAAAGGTGCTGCTACCAGAGCTAAGGGACTTGGTGGCACCACACAAGGTGCATTTTTCAGTACCACAGTGAGAATTCAGAAGCGTTTAGCTCTTAGCCAGCCATAGATCTGTGCCATCACTTTAAGAAAGGTGAAATCCCCTGTTAACTTAAAGAATTTTTGTGCAACTGGACCCAGGTGTGGAAGGTAAGAAATTGTGCTAAAAAACAGCTCCTCCACAGTTATATTCAAGATGGCAGAAGCTGAGCAAATTCAAGTCCTTTGATATTGTGTGCTGTATCAGGTCAAAATATTCTACCCTGTCAGTAGCTAGCTGCTCTTAAGGCAGATGCTAGAAAAGGCCAGGCTGCTTCTGCCAGGGTATAATACCGCCCCTTCTGGAAAAACAAAACAGAAAAGACCCCCAAACCAACAAACACAAACAAAACCCCCAAACCAGTATTTTCCAGGATATTGCTTAGCAGGACCTTTTTTCTATTTTGTAACTACACTACAAACTTCCATGAAATTGTAACTCACCCTTAAAGATTTCTGACCCTTTCGCTTGTTCCGTCTCCTTTCTGCAACGATTCCGCTCAAGAGCTTGGGAGCCTGATCCTAAATTTGCCTTTTTCGTGCTTTCCAGGAGTCTGGGTTTGCAGATGGGAGGACAGTAATGGAAGCTGAGGAGCAAACCCTGGTTACTGTGAGCCATCAGACTTTGTGTAAGTCTGTGTTAGAGATGTGCACCTGAATTTCTTTTCACAGGCTTCAGCAAATTCAGGAATTCCATTTTCAGCTAAAATATAAGAAACAGACTATGGATACATGCCCTGACTGCAGCACATTTTCTGCTGATTTATTGACTGTGCATAAATACTGCACTGTAACTGTCATATTTAACTACAAAAAAAAAAGAGATCTATATGCTCAGGAAGATAATTCAGGGCAACTCTGAGGTTTTTCATCTGTCTTCCATGTACTTAAGAAAAAGCAGCCACTTAGCAAAGGGGCAGAGTCCAGCCATCCTGGTTTTTTCCTCTTCTCCCTCGGACATGTGTTAACCCTTTGTGGTGCACAGTTCAACAAGATTTCCTCTTCCTGCAAGGTTTTTATGCGAGCACAGCTAATACTGCCCACAGTCCAAAGGTGAAAGCCAGATCCCCAGCCTGCATAACAGCAGATACGGTTTAATTTCCATTTTACTTTAAAGATCAGTGAGAAGGGGATGAGGAAGTGATTGGTTGCCTAAGATGGGGGATCGTTTTGCAATACTGGTAGATAAGCAAAATTCTGACAAAATGTCTCCGACGAGACATAAAAAGAACCCACGAAGCAGCACTTTGAACAGCAAAGCAAGCCAGAACAGATTTCCAGACAGGCAAGGCTTTCCATATGAGAACAGGTTTCAGAGTCCAAGAGTCTCCAAAGAAGAAACACCATTAACAATAAAAGTTTGAAAAGTATTCTGGCTGCTGATAAAGAAACTGAAACCTTCTCTAGTTTAGCAAACTGGAGAATTGAGTTACTCTAAATCTCAAGCTGAGAGAAAGAAATTTAAATTGTGCACATACCTATGCAGGAAGATACAAAAGTGAAAGTGTGTGCTTCAGCCTAGTGCATGTTTGTGATCCAACAGCAAATAACATCAGATTAATGGCCCCAGCCCCAAGCCCCCATATGTCCTGCCAAGTTCCCCCCACAGAAAGATTTATCATCTCTTGCTCATAAACACTGGGAGACAACAGAGTTTGTTTTGGGGGGTAAGAGAAAGGGAGAGGGATTTGTGGCTGAGACAGGAGCCTTGCACCAGGCAGTCACAGCCACGGGAAGCAGGGTCTCACGGGCCGGGGATGCTCCAACTGCAGGCGCATTTGAATTGACAGCCAGCCAAGAACTGCATGAAATTCCCCGTTACTTCCTTTTACTGGTCTTACGCTAAGTGTTGCTAAGCTGTACCTGGGAATCAGGCCAAATCAGCTTGGGATGAAAGGCATTAAAAAACCCAAAAAACCCAGAGTATTACTGACGTGGAAAGCAACAATATGAATTAAATGAATGTGCAAAGTGGCAGGATTTGGATTTTATTGCATTCTACAATGTAAAATATGAAGACAAACTAAAAAATTGCCACTTCTGAGGAAGAGCCATAAAAGCAGCATATCATTACCAGAACTGAAACCTGAAAATACATATGTTTAAATAGACTAGAGCCAGCAGGGAATGGTTGGGAGAGTCATTTTCCCAGGCTATGCTACACAGATTTGTGCCACCAAGTGAGAAGTTCACACTGCTTCATCTATTACCTATCAGCATTTATTTTATGGCAAAGAATACTCGTGGGCTTGGGACCTGCTCTGAACTGATGGGATTTATCATAAAGCAAAAGCCACACTTGGCTGTTTCATTTCTGGACACAGATATGATTTTTTACCATATACATGGCTTGCCTGCAACAGAAATTCACCCTTGCAGAGTTCAAAGTATCTCCCACAGAGAAAGTTTAGCTAACCTGACTGCATGCCACATGCTGCTTGTGCCTGATCCAAAGCAGACCAGACCCTACTGGAAGCCTCAGGGAGCCTCAGCCCTCTGATTTCAGCTCAGCAAGTCACCTTTCAACCCTCACCATCATTACACTGCATTAGGAACACGCACTGCCACTCACCGATATGGCACCTTGTATCTTAAAAAAAAAAAGTTAGGGACAGCCTCCAAAATACTGATGGACGCCATTCCATGGGATGTTAACTCTGTGCTGAGGGCACCTAAGGTAACTTACTGGTACCAAACAGGAAATACTACTATCATTTAGGGATGAATATTAACATTTCCAACATATCCTTTACAGATCATCATCTTACTGAAACCAAACACTTCCATGACATGAATATGTTTATCATGATTTAGTTCCCCCAAAACATCCAAAAATGATACAGAAAATACTGTGCCATAAAAGCATTGCATTTTATCATAAACAATTTTCACAGAATATTTTTCCCCCAAAGGAATCCCATATTTAATGCTAAAGACTATTTGTCATTAAAGACAGTTACAAAAGCAGACAGAATTATCTACTTGGAACACAAGGCTTTGGTGGCACATGAGCTCTTGCCAGCTCTGTTATAGACCTTCACCAGCACTTTCCATGGGTATCTGGCCTCCTACCTTGGTTTCCCCAGTTGCAGAAGTGCTTATTTTGTTGTTTTCACTTTTTTTTTTTTTTTGGTAACTTAAAACCATATCAAGCCCTCATTACAGAGGTGAGAGGAATCAACCCTGCCCTGTAGTTCTTACCAGCTAATTTCAGCCATGATCTAATGAGTGAGTGGTAACAAGACAATGAGGCAGGACAGGAGGGAAAGACCCAAGCAGCACTGGGAGCTTAGCAGGAAACTCAGTAAAAGGCAAGTGCATGGGAAAATAAAACAAAAATATTTGCATTCTTCAATATTTTTTTTTTCTTAGATACATAATGAAGAAGAGGAAGTGAAGATTCATCTCCTGAGGTATCTGGTAGGTGTTTGGAAGAAACAAGTTTCCAGGAAGATGTTAGGCAGGGACACAACCTCATCTTGTGAGAGCAGCTCTCTGTGTAGGGGCATGGAAAGAGGAGATGGCAGGAGAAGACAGTGCAGGGCAGCAGCATTGCCAGCAGTGCACAGCAGATGGGAAATCCAAAGAACTGAGACACAGCAGGAAGCAAGAAGTAGGTGTGCAGAGTCTTGAAGAGTCAGCTTGAATGTGACGAGAGAGGAGAAAAGGGCACAAGGTGGAAGAGCTTTGTGACTTTGCCAGACTGAAAGGACAGCAAGGTGTTCCCTGCAGATGCTTGTGCTCAGATCTGGAGACATTTGCATTTGCCTCTCTCAGATGGAGTATTCATGCCAGGTAGGAACATAGAAATTTAAAATAAAAATGTGCTCTCTTTTACTCTTCTGTCACTTCAGATTTAGGATAATAGAAGATACTGTGCTTATTCTGGACTAAGTAGAATAAAACAGCCCCAATCTGTCTGGAGCTGCTCTCTGTGTCCTGTTATTGCTGCCGACCTTGCTCACTACAGACTGAATTACTGAACTTTCTGGACTCTCAGGTCCCACTTCCTTACACTCACTTGATTTTTGTGTATTAAGTTGGAAGGTTTGTTGGCAACAAAGGAGAACTTCAAACCCAGACACTTCTGCTTACTTGCTGCATTCTCTTACCTAGTTTTGGATATGAACACAATCTCAAACCAGGGAGGAGGTTACAAGAACAAAGTTTTCTCTCCCTTTCAGAAGCCTTTGGTAATTTCCAAGATTCAAAAGCTAATTATTTTGGCACAAAGAAGCACCCAAGAATCTTTTAACCATGGCATTCCTGTATAGAGTTTACTCAACGCTTTTGTCTGAGAGGAGAAAAAAAGAGGAGTAATAAAAAGCCCACATTTATCTTTTTTGAGATACAGAACAGTTTCACTGCAAGAAGAAAAATGAAGTAGACAAAGGCTCTTCAGGTTGAAAAAAAAAGATGATTGCAGAGGGAAATGATGGCAGTCTGTAAAACGCTGAATGGAGAAGGTAAATGCAGAGTAATTGTTCACTTTCTTTTGCAGTACAAAAGCCGAGCAGGCATCCAACAAAGGCATTTAGGCAGCAGCTTTAAAACAAACACCCAAAAGGAAGTACTCTTTCCTACCATCCATAATTGCATTGTGGCAGTCAGTGCCTCAGGAGTTTGTGGAGACTGAAAATGGATTTTAAAAGGCATTAAACAAATTCATGTGGGACAGTGGGATCAACAGCAAATAAGCGCTGTAGCTTTGGTGGAACTTTTGTGTTTTCAAACCCTTACCCAGAGCTGGGAGGAGGCACCAAGTCAAGATGATTCTGTATGTGGCCTTTTCCTCCCTCCCTGAATGCTGCTGTCTGATCCTGGAAACAGCGTGGCAGTTCCTGTTGTTTCGTTCTGAGCCGTGAGCCCAGGTGTTGCACATCACTAAGGAGCAGTTAACGTTCTCCGTATTCTCCTGCCCGACTCTGTCTTCCAGAAGACTTCCTCAGAGGGCAGGAGATGCATCTGGCAGAGTTTACAATACAACCCTCCTCCCATTTTCCCTAGAGCAACCCCATTTATAATTGTGCAGAGAGAGAATATTGCATTAGGTCAGGTTAAACCAAAGAAAATTTCAATCCTATGTTTTGGCATTTAATTGTAGCATTTAGCTCATATTTAAAGGGTAGAAAATGTAGCTGCCCTCATTATTGGTCAAAATGCTCATCAGTCCCCAATAATAATTCAGTACTTTCTACAAAAAAAGAAAGACAAAGCAACCAAACAACTGGTCTCCATAGCCAAGTGAAAGTAACAATTTACCTCACACAGCAAGGAAAACCAAACAAACAAAAAGAAAAACCAGAAGCTCTACCCTGATGGAAGTCAGTTTAATTTTTTTAAAATAGTATTTTCAATAGAAGATTTTATATTCAACCTTCATATAAAGGACAAAAATTCCAATTATTAAAAAATAATTTTTATTAAAAATAAAAGGCTGTAATAATGCCAATTCTCATCCAAACATTTCCTTTCCCACGTCCCAACATGTTCATTCGTCACCCCAGCACTTCTGCAGCCTTGCACAACACACACTCTACATAATCACCGAGCTAGGGACAGGCAGCTTGTCCCTTATCCCCAGCAGCCCCACCCTCTTGCCACCCCCTGCCATCTCACTGTGCAAGCTCCCCTTTCCTCCCAGCACACACATCCTGCTCCCTCATTTTACCATCCAGCAGAAGAGAGGAGAAAGCAGCAGATAAGGGGGAAGGGAAAAGGACATGGTGGGTGATCAGTGCTGGGTATAGGCCATATATATATATATATTTACAAGAAATGAAATTAAAAATTCAAGGGGGAAGACCACAAAAGCCTAGTGACAGTCTGGCACAGTGGAAATCTGTGATGAGCTATTGGTGAATCAAGGTTTCCACAGCACTTGTATTGTCAGCTTAGGAGCATGTTAAAATGAAAAATAGAGGTAAATGGTACACTTACACTGAGGCAGGGGGGTCCTGAGTTGTTCAGCACCCCTGCTGCTGTGGGTCTTCTGGGAAGGGAGTCACTGAGACTGAACTGTGCCCCTCAGGGATTTGTATCTCAGTGCAATGCCTTGGAGTTTCCAGCTAAATGCTTCCAAAGCCTTTTCCCTTCTCCAGTTGCTCAGGTCTTCTCAGTGCTCACACGGTAATGAACATAGACAACAGAGAAAATAAAATACAGGAAAATGGATGCATAGAGGTAAAATAAAGAAATAAACCTTTGAAAAGTGGTTATGAAAAACAAGTGTAGATCAGAAGGAAAACAAGCAAAGAGAGAAGTACAGTTCTACAAGGTTCCTGTTGTTCTTTAGGCGGAGCCACCATGATGTAAAATACATAATTTAATGCATTGAAATCATAAATTGCCCTTTGATACACATAACAGGAGCTTACCTGAATCATGTCCTAGGGAAACAATCACCTGATAAAGCTGAAATCACCATAAAAATAGAAGTTAACTTTTTTTTAAAATTCAGAATTTAGCACTAAAGAGCGTATTTAGCCATCAAACTGCTTAAAAAACAAGAACAGTATATTACACCTTAGTGTATCAAGGCAGAATACTTCAGAATGATGGCAACAAAGGAAAAATTAGCCTCAGCTTTCCAAAGAGACTTTCAGCAAAACACAGACGTTTCAGTTAATAGGCTTTGACTGTGAGTATTTCCGCTCTAGGCAGTCTCACTTGGTGCACTTTGAGCTTAATTCTCTGAGGTATCAATCACTTGAAACTCCAGATGAACTCAGTAAGATCTGCAGCTGATGCTAGTCAGAGTCAGGCCCAGCTGTCCCAAAATGGTTAATCAAAGGGGCATTCAAGAATGTGAATCCAGCAAGGTTATGGCAACCAGGGGTTTGTGTACTAAGAGGGTGGTAGGACCCTAAATCTGAGGATATTGCCTGTTATCATGGCAGAGCAAGAAACAGAAAATAGACTTTTGTCTGATAGTGATATCCAAACATATTCTTTTCCAAATGCAGTACAAGCTGCAACATGCAGCACTCCTGCCTCAGGAAGGCTAGTCCTGGGTCCTGAGGAGCAAGCAGGACAACACCTGTAGCCATGTGGGTTGTGGCTTCTACAGGGAATGCAGTTAGGCTCGGTGCATTCCTTGCTAATTAAATACAGTCCTAGGCTGCCAGCCAATTACTCCTGTAACCCTCACAGGGCCACGTTTACAAACCTCTGGTCAAATAACAGATATGTGGAGCACTTGAAAGGTAAGTAAACTCAAATTTAAAGCCTTTCTGCATACTAGATACAACCATAATATTTTTCTTACTTGTTTACTATTTTCAAGCAAAAGCAGCAAAAGCTGTCTGGACTCTTAACTTCCCATTGCTTGCAGAGACTTAGAAAGCTCTGCCATGAACCCTTTGCCTCCAGGCTCTGGGACTGGCGCATCCACAGCACCCCCAACTCCCTGGAGCTGGTGATGTGGCAAACAGGAAGGGCAATAAAATGAGGTAGGGCAGTGCTGCAGCAATGCCATGGAAAACTGCTGTACTTGCTGTGAGTGTAACATGGAGACTCCTGCAGTCAGTGCAGCTCTTTGTCAAAGTACAAAATGAGAATCTTATCTTTTCCAAGCTTTCCTTGAAACACTATACAGAGCTGCCTGTGTGCAAGCTTTATCCTCAGCTGCTCCTTTCTCAGTAGATAGGCAAAAGAGCGCAATCTGATTTCAGAGTCCAGGGCTACACTGCCTTCTGCCTCCAAATAGAGCTTTTCCTTAACACCATTAAAGCAAAGCCAGCTCATCTAAGAAATGGGACTCTGCAGACAGTGGACTTGAGGAGTTTGGTGATAGTTCTTTCTCACCAAAGTGTTTCTGGTCAGAGCCTAATCATGAGTTTTCCAGAGGTACAGAACATACACATAACTCAACAAGGCAGCTGGCAGTGGCCCCATCCTTCCAAAATCCAGTGATGAGGATTTAAACAAGCTTGGTAAAAATCCTCGTTTTATGATTACTCTGCAACCAAGAAAGCAGCTGGGAATGATTCTGTCACTACCAGGTCTTCCCACACATCTTGCTTCATCTTAATTTTTATTCATTTGAACATGCAAATTTCCTGTGACATGGGCTGGAAACTGCTTCTATTGCATTTCCAAAATACATCAGAGGATTTCAGCATCAGTCGCTGTATCACACAGGCCATAAAATAAAGTTAATGGACAATAGAGGAAAAAAAACCCTGAACCAGGAACTAGCACAACAAGCATACGGAAAAACTCAGTTCTCCCTCTGGAAACTCTATTGTTTATTGTTGTCAAGGTCAATGAAACTATAAGCAAACTGTTTCAGCAAGGCCCGCAGATTTATGTGTGCTAATATTCTGCATTATTAGTGCAGAAATAGGTTAAGAAGAGTTAAAATCAGAAGTAGTCAGGCCTCAGATACAGCAGATGAACAAAAACCGTGTTGGCTTCAGTGGCGTTGATGCCAATCTGCTGCGTCTCCAAAAGAGTCCCTTCCTTTTTGAATCTTGGGAGAGAGGCATAAACAGGTCAATTTTTGCAAACACAGTGAAGAGAGTATGAATTTCTGGCCTCAGAGGCTAGGGACTCTTTGCCACTCCCTCAAAGGAACCCAAACTTTATCCAGTTCCTTAAGCCATCCCAGATGCCTTCCCCAGAATCCCGCAGAGAAAGGAAAGAAAGTCTCATAAAAACCAAGTATCACCAAGATGGAAGAAGCTCTTCAGATAGGCTCAGATCTGGTCTAGGATCATAACAAATTGAAACACTTCTACCAGCCATGGTTATGGGCATGTCATACATCTCTTGTAATAATTATTAGTTTGTGCGAAAATGGAGCCTTCTGTATCTCAACAAAAACTAAAGCAGGGAGCATAACCAACCAGCAAGACTGAGCAACAGAGACACTCTTCTGTTACTTGTGTAGTTGCCAATATTTTAGTTTAGTGACAAATATTAGTCCCGACTGTTAACAGTCATATAAACCAACTCACATCCAACATCCTTCACATGGTGTCTGTTTTTTCTCATTCACTGAGGAAGAAATCAGCATCTAATCAGTAGGAGCCAAAGGCATTTTTGTCATTAAAAATCACCTTGACTGCTGCATGCCCCCTTTTCTCCACTACCCAGCAGAATTTTGACTGTTGGTAACAAGTTTGGTTTGGTTTGTGGTTTGGGTTTTTTTTTTTAATTGTATGCTTTCTGCCTTTTAAATCTAATGTAACATTTTCAGTCTGGTCTTAAATGACTTAGGGCAATAGAGCGAATAAAAGGCAGAAATGAGAGCAGAACCTCCATTTCCTTACTTAAAGTTATGAGCTTCACCACTCTCCAGTGCTGCCTCCCTCACTGAAATAGTAAAGTATAAATGCAGGCAGTTCTGGTGTTCAGATTATATGATCCCAGCCTTTCTCTTTTGCTGTTGCTCATTCATCCTTTCTATGTAACTGTTGCCTTAGCTGTGAAACCCATAAATGTCAACTTGACTCTAAATTGTATCATTGGGAAGAGTGATCAAAATTGTGGACAAAGCATACCAGGTTGCCATGCACTTTCTTGATTTTTTTTTGAGAGAAAGTATGTTGGTAACTTTATTCTAAACACAACTGCTTCAGTGAAAATATTTCTGCAATCAAATTTACTGCCTAAGATTGGGCCTGCAATAGGAGGAAGCTGTAAATAAATGGGACAGTCTTGCTAATGACTGTGTAAAGGGCAGAAATAAGGTCAGATAGCAGTGCTGTTGTTTTCAATAAATTACATAGATCTAATTTTTATCTCCCATTGCTATCATTTCAGTGATATTGCTTTATCAACTTTTATCCTAATATAATCCAAAGCATCCCAAATGTACATTGTTTCTCTTAGTAAAATATTTCTTGTGAGTGTAATAAGACTTGGGTGAATTTATCAGTATTACTACAAAAAGTACAAAAAAAATAAAAATAAGAATACACCAACTGCAATATGTATGTGGTCTATACTGAACTGTGCTATTAGTTTTGTATTGGAGAAAGACTGCACTAGGCCAGGAGTTGTATGAGAATCTGTGCTTCGCTTATGCTGGGAACACCTTTCCCAGCTAAAGCCCACTTCTACTGTAATGAAATGCTTTAAGCAATCAATAATTTTCTCAAAATTTCATTTTAGAGGAAAACTTCTGAGATCATCTGGTGTCTTGTTTCGATATTTTCTCTCCAAAATAATTTTCCTGTGACAAGTAGCGCAGTGCATATAAGCAGGGGGTACACCATGCTGCAGTTCAGGCAATTCTAAATTAAAGCCCACGTTTCAGTCTAACCCTCACACCTTTATTTTCTGAACGCTGCAATTTTACTCTAACAAATTAAACTTCACAAAACTGGTGAAAGAGATGTCTACTTCCAGCGTTCATGGTGCTGTTTCCTGCTTTCTTCCACTTCTCCCTGGAGCGAGGTGGGTGCAGTCCTGCAAGGAGAACATGGCTGTGTTAAAAACAGGAGTGTACTCCCGGTACTAAGTGATTTCAGCTTTTATTGTGTGGCCTAAGGCACAGGGGATTCGCGGGTAGAGCTCAGATGCTGCAGGGCCGGGGCTGGATCTTCTTCCTCGGAGCAGGGATGCTGCAGGGCCGGCGCTGGATCTTCTCCGGAGCGGAAGATGTAGCAGAGTGTAGAGCAGAAGGTGTAGCAGAGATGTTCCCGATGTTCAGTGTCCAGCAGCACGCCCCCGAGAACTCGATGTCCCTCTTTTACTGTTTTTTTTCTCCCTTTGGATTGGTCTCTTTCTGGATCTTTCATTTGCATGAAGGTTAAGGCGCGGATTAGTTCTCAGAGTTCGTGTCCAGGTTGGCTCGTTTGCTTGGGGGGTGGTGTGCTCTTTACTTAGGTGTAGTACGCGAAGTTGAATACCGTATTTCCTTTAACTTACGACCTCTACAGTAACAAAACTTTTTAACAGTACATGCGTTATCAACATAACAATTATTAACTATCTAACAATACTACCATTAACAGTACAAAAATTTCTAACCTATTTTTGACTGCAGGAAGGCTGTTTTGGGGCTTGCTCTCCACTCAGGTTTGTAGCTGCGGCTGGTGTCA
>VYZQ01017748.1:29703-44382 GCA_013400655.1 Mystacornis crossleyi
TCCTGTTGATAGTTCACACTGCTCAGAGCCTGAAAGTGGAGCAAGAGAGGATGAGCAGGCCTTTCCAAGTTAAATATGGTGATTTGTCCAAGTAAAATGACAGAACTCTGGCTTCCACACAGAATTGGGATGCGCCCATGGCTGGTGCTGAAGTGACTGGGTCTGGCAATTACCTCCCCTCAAAGGAGAGCTTGTTATAAAAATGCTAGTGTACAGCCTGTCCCTGTAGGCATGAGGGAAGGCAAAGTGCACACTCCAGCTGTTCTGGGAGAGAGGCACACAGCAGACCTGTGTGTGACAGTGCTGGGAGTGACAGTGCTTAGGCTGTGACAGTGCTGGGAGTCAGGCTATGGACATGTCTTCTCCCAAATCCAGTTCTGTTGACAGCACAGTCCTCCCCCAGTCTGCCCAGAGGCTGGTGAGCATTGCCCAGCAATAGGTTACCACCCCTCTGATCTGGATACACTTGTTTGAACACTCCCTAACCTATTTCAGTGAAAATCAGCTGGGCCAGCAAACCCTTATTACTTAAAATGTTAGGCCATGTTTGCACAGACATTTTTTCTACCATGCAAAGCAAGCTCCAGCCATTTCTACTCCCTTTCTTTGGCTCTGCATTCCCCACCCCACAGGTCTATGCCCTATTTTGTCTATTTTTATAAACCTAAGTAGTTGTTGGGTTGGGGTTTTTTTTAAGTTGGATTCCCCCAACACTTCTCATTCACTTAACTAAATGTTACAGTCTGTGCCAACACACCAGAGGAGATGGTGAGGGGTTGGAAAAAATCACCAGAAGGTTCCCTTCATCAAATTTGTCTTCAGAATAAATGTCTTGAGGAAACCATGGTTTGACACTCCCTAGTCATCTTCTGGATTTGGCCTTTGGTAAACTACATGACTCTGTTTATTTTACAATCACAAAAACAATGATCTTAACCTCTTTTTAGTGTGATCTCCTCCAGATCCACCAAACTCAGCAGAATCTCCATAATCAAAGGGGGGTTTGGCCTGGGTCTTCACGTAAGTAATTCAGGCTGTTCAGGAGTGGTACCCTCCCATACACAATTTGGAATATGCCCAAGGCAGGTTGCTTCTAATGCCTGGAGTCAAAGGGGTCACTGTAATACCAGATGGAGAAATAAACCCTGACCACTGTGTGTGCAAATCAGGCACAGGTAGGATCTGCGTGTCCTCTTCGAGCCAGAGCAGGTAGATTATCTGCACTCTAAGCTTCTCAATCGTTGGTTGGCAGCAAAGCCCAAATCCAGAAGCATTTTGAATTTCCAGGTCAGAGATCAACTCCAGCCCAGTTGCCTCCCAGGTCTCTTTCTTCTGCAGCATGTTTGCAACATGTCAAAGGCTGCACAAACTAAACACAAGAACATCTGCTTAGCAGAAACAGCAGCTCCTTGTCCTTAACTTCTAGCCTTTTAAAATCCCTTGTCTTGTTCCTGCTGACCATACTACGGAATGAGTTCAAGCAGGAAGGACAAGTGCTCTCCAGAGTAACTCCCAGCAGAACTACACGAGGAAGCCTGGAGCCTGCCTTGGCGCCATGCTCAAGAAACAGAGCGTGCAGTGTGGAGAGCCCTTCAGAGAGCGGCTGGAATCAGAGAGGGAAGGACAAACGGTACCTCTGGTCAGCTTTTAACAACAAATCCAAATATCAGGGCAGGCGTTTTCTGAGGTGATAGCAAAGCTGTCGGTGAGGCTGCCCTGCCTCCCCTCCCTACAGCTGCACAAAGACTCAGTAAGTCACACACAGAGAACACTTGAGCAGAGGAGGTGCAAAATGGAGTGTATTAACTGAAGCTTTTAATAAGATTTTGGTAACAATGATTTTTATGTTAATCTCTGAAGAGTTTGCTTTTGTAACATATAACTGATAAGCATATAATCTAGTTTTAATTTAATCTCTGCAGGTGTTTCCCAATGGTGAATGTTAAATTTTTATTGCTTCCTTAGGCAGTAATAATAGGGGAAGTGTCTGTAAGGCTCCCACCATCCATTTGTATGCAGATAGCATCATATTTTATAATAGCTGTAAATCTGACAGGATAGACTCTTACTGTTGAGATGATATTATAAATGTGTGTCAACACTGAATAAACATCTTTGAAAGGAAAATAAAATAGAGATGTTATTAGAGGTCTAATGAAATAACCATAGCTGCTTATTTATAAGAGATATATGCGTACATCCTTGGAAAAAAGTAGAACCCATGCTGGGTTTGCAGCTTTGTGTTGAGCAAGACATGGAGATTCTCAGCAGGGTCCTGCAGACAATGCAGAAATAGATCCTACACTTCATAAAGATGATGACTGTCTATAAACCTCTAAATTTTTGTTCTCTCTGGGGTTTCAAAATTATTATAAATACCACGGTGTGGTTATTGTGACTCAATATGGCTTCTTTCATACAGCTTAGGAGCACAGCATGTCAGGAGCTACCACACGAAGAACCATGAGACACCAAGTACAAGGAAGTGAACCCTGATAACTGTCTGAAGTGTAATGCAAACACATTTTGGGCAAAATTCATGCTGTACCAGATTTGAGAGGGACTTGATCCCTTAGATCTTACGCTTAGTCTTATTCACTGAGCATGCATGAAACCTGCCCTTGTTTACATTTAGTATTTTAAAGACAGTGACAATTTAGAATGTATTTTCCTCAAATAATTTTATCTGTTCTGCATCAAATGTGGCTCTCTGGCATGCTGTGCTCACCATGCCCATAGGCACATCTCAGAGACCCAGCAGCACAGGCAGAGAGCTGAGCTAAAAGATTCCTAAGATGGAACTGGCTTGGCTCCAGCCAGTGGGGAGCATGGGCAGAGAGAGCTTCAAGCTGTCTTTAACTCTCCTGTATAGGCATGCCCTGAAAGGGCTTACACTTTAACAGAAGTCTAGATATTTCCTCAATGGTGCTTAGATACGTGGCTGCCAAGGTCCACATCATTAGTGATAAAAACAAACAGTCTAACCTCTAGCACAAAAAATACGCAAGAGTACGTCTAAGTCCCTAGTGACAGGGAATGGGAATACAGCTTGCTGCCACTGGAGGGGGGAAATTTGAAAACCTGCCACATAAGCAAGTTAAAGAAAAAACCAAAACGATTTTGCTGGTGAATTAAAGTTACAATAACAGCTTGGACAATTTAGATTGAAAAATTCTTGCTTCTGTTGTAAGTCAGAACATGTATGCTGCTTTAAGGTGGTCGTTTAAATGCAGTATTATCTCTTCTGCTAGTCTTTAAAAGTGAAAAAAACATCTGTTATAGAGACTTTTTAATAAATTTGTATTAATTAGAAAGAAAACTCCAATCATTTTCTACAGAAAGACAACATGAGTGCAAATGGCAAGGCAGATACGTCACTCCCTTTCCTGAGTTACTTCAAAGTCAAAGAGGATCTGCCACATTGTACCATGGAGAAGGGAACTGTCAAGAAAAACAAAACATCACGTTAAGAATATTCACTAGTAAGAATTAAATGCATTATGAGTTATTGGTAAGAGTCAGATATATAAAATGTTTAGTTCTGTCCTATCTGGTTGCTTGTGGTTTCATATCAGACTTTGTAAACATACAATTTAATCTGTGTGACTTCTTCAGACTGAGGATTCATTAAAGGAAGCCCCTCATGAAGTGTTTGCAATCAGCCTCTGTAACGGCACAGGCCAGCACACGCGTGCCAGTGTTCCAGGCCCACTGGGCTGGTGGTGAACACAGAACCCAAGTATGGTACCCTCTGTTTATATATGCTACACCATGTCCGTATGCCAATGCAGATAAAGTGGAATATATTGCTAATCAAGTGTGTAAAATTACAGGAATCAGGCTTAATGCTGTGTTTCTCACAACTTAAGAAAATCTTCTCCATGATAAATGAGTTGTGAATCTCCCATATAAAGTATTTAAACAGATGGATAATCACCACAGCAACCAAAACCACCGCAGAGTCATCCAGGAGCATTTCATCTCTGCACACTCCACTGTCACGTTTCATGCTGTGAGGAGGAAATATTTTATGTAACAGAAGACTAGCCAGTGCTTTTAGGTAACTCACTGCAGATTCTAAGGTAGGCAAAAAATCAGAGGACCAAATACAGGCTGCAGGAACAACATTTTTTTACACCTTGAATCACACTTAAGGTGACCTGACAAACTTGTTGCAGGTTCTTTGCTGCATCTTATGTCTCTGCTCCTTTGCATTTGTATTTCTGTGTCTCCTTCATCCACATTTTCTCCTCTCATCTTTTCCCTGCTCTACAGGCATCATAACAAGGAACGTAACCTCAGTCTGCCTCTGATCCCAGAAAGAATTAATTATTCGGGCAGAATAAAGCAGCCCAAAAAGGAGTAAGCAAAAGAGACAATGACCTAACGATAAGGGAGAGAGAACTTTCCACAGATCTGAGATACTTCCAGTTAACTGCCACACAAGGCAGCAGTCTTCATCTCCCCCGGCACAGCTGAGCAGCCTTCCCAGAGCACCCGGCACTGGGCACCCCGCACTCACCCTCTCCATCCTTTTCAATCCCCCGGAGGCAGCGAGCCTGGCTGCGAGGCACGGAAAGAGCAGCGAGACGGTGCCAAGCCAGGCTGTCTGCGTGCCCCAAATTAAAAAGCTCTGGGATGTTTCAGCATATGTCAGTGCTGGTTCAACAGACACGGCACACACGTACCTTTAGGAATGTCTGGGATGGGCAGAGTCTCTCCCAAGGGCACATTACTGCACAGTTGTCAGGGATGGGGCTTTGTGCTCTCCAAGGCATCAGCACCAGCAGCAAGGACAGAACACCACCGAGTCCTACTCGCACGCATACAAGTTTTCACATATAATTGGAGTTAACGCAGGGCTTTTAAAAATCACAAAATAACCTGGACACTAGCTGTAGTGATCGATGGGTGGGAGAAGAAGGAGACCAGCACAATTCCTGATTTTCAACAGGTGGATGCAAACCTTATCAAATGTGTAACAGAAAAAAGTTGGATCCTGGGAAACTTACAGAGGCAGACATAAAACCTGCTTTTAGAGAGTCTCAACTTTCTTTGTAAATTAACTGGATGAACTGGAAAATACCAATTAGTCTAATTAATGTGCTTTTAAGTCTAGCCATTTTAAATTATGTTTTTATTTGATCATTCTGTTTGTTAATAATTTGAATACCTCTGAAGCATATTTATGCCTGCTGCTTCTCCTGAGACAGGTTTCCAAAATCAGGAACAACCTCCATTGGATTAACACTCAGTAAAATCATAATAATTTCTGAACGTGCCCTGAAAGGCTGAAGTCTGATAACCTTTTTAAAAACAAGAATTCCAGTTTATTTTTAAACATGTTAAAATCTGAACTGATTTACATTCCTCAAGAAACAAAATATTTTTTCCAGTTTTCACTGCGCACATTTTCAGAAATTCTGACAAGATTGTAATTTCTATATATAATATTGAAATATATAATAATATATTATTATATTATTACATAATATAATAATAATATATATATGTAATTTCTATATATAATAATTTAACAATATTATGTAATTTGTGGCTGTAAGACTGAACTTCTTAATGAACCATTAGATCTGCAGAGAAAGGTGAGTGCTAAAACACACATCTTGCCTAAGTATATTAGAAAATATACTTTTTAGAATTTCTTTATTTAATGTTTTCCATGACTTTAAATAGACAAAATATGTTACTTCCTGTTCTGGATTGTTTCACAATATTACTGTGAAACATTCGTGGCTGCTGTGTTTATTTCACTGATGTGTATTCATTTCACTGAGGAGTAAAGCTTGGTAAGGGGTAAAAGATTTTGCAATCCTATACTGGGTGGCTCAATATAAACCTTAATTATCCCCCTGACTTGCAACAGAAACACTTTGCTGCATAAAGATCTTGAAGTTTGGGATGATACTGGCTGGTGATTACACATGGATTTGTTTGTATTATCCAGAGGGGAAGCTGGGAAAAAAACCCAAGGGAAGATGATATAGTGGATAATGCATAATATGAGCTGAAGTCCACAGTCTAATTGAATGAAAGCACAAACAAAGAGGAATAAAGAACAAAGGTAACAGCATGGAAGTGTTTACAGGGACAGTGTGTCCCATTTAAGACGTGCTGTTGGATGATCAGACGGTCACGCCTGTATGTTCGGCTCGCTAATACTTCTGTTCTGGTTCAGCCCAGGGGTGACACTCGCCGACCGGGGGTCCTGCCAGCGATGGGCGGCACCGAGGTGAGCCCGAGCTGCTCTGGGACTCCGCAGGCAGAACACACGATGGCCCCGAGCGCAGCGGGAGCCGGGAGAGGGGCAGGAACGCCCCCGGGACGGGGTCAGACATCGGGAACCGTGAGATGAGATGAATGATTATCAAAAAACATCTCCCCACAGGTGAGGGGCGCCGGGCCAGCCGCACAAGCCCCGCTGCCCGGGGAGCCGTCGGTGCTGCGGGGCTGCCCGGGAGGGGGAAGCAGAGCCGACCCCCGAGGTACCGAGGCCGCAGAAGCTCGGCGGGCCGGGGCAGCCCCGACATGGCGGCGGGGGCGGGCGGCGGGCGGGGCGGTGACGNCCGGCTGCGGGAGGCGCCGTTATCTCGCAGCTGCCTCAGCCCGTATCGCTGCTGCTCCTCGTTGGAGAACAAAGAGGATCAATTAAGAGTGTGCTATTACCGCCGTGCCCTGCCGGCAGTAGGCACGGCTCGGAACGCCTTTCCTCCCGTCGCTCTCCCAGGGAAGAGTGCTCCTCTCTGTTAATCTGAGGCGGTTTGGTTCCACGCAGCGGTAATGAGGACGATACACGTTTAAAAATCAGCCAGTTTAGTGCATTAAACACAAACTGAAAGTGAGAAAATAGAGACTAAAGCACATGTGCCCTTGAATGTCTTCTCTAGGATTCTTGTGAGCCTGTAGCAGAATGGGTCAGAAGCAATGCACAGGTGTTACTTAATTTTTCACTGTTTTTCATGCCTCTTAGTTGCATTTGAATGTTTCCTTTTGTTAGTCACCTTTTCAGCATTTAAAAAAATCATGTGGTCCTAATAAATTTTGCTGTCAGTATCAGCATGATTTATGCATGTGGTCATCCATGCTAATAGTTAATGCTCCGAGACTGTTTCATTTTACAGCATCCTGGAGACAGTTACTGATGACATTTCTCATCATCCTGTGAAAGGGGTAAACAGTAGCAGTTTTGCAAAATATTGGAGCAGTTCTGCCAGTTCAAAGCGGACCATCCGCCTACTGAAATACTTTGCAGAATATGTGCCTTCATAGATCAGCAAATTGAGGTGAGGTTAACCAACTTGCTCAAGGTCATGGAGTGTCAGTGACAGAGTTAGCAATAATGGAATCCAGCCATCCTGGCTGCTGGCTCTGTGCTCTCATTAGGTGACGCTCCCAAATAATTGCAGGTAGTTTAAACACTGGTTTACGTAAGTGCCTGTTGAGGCCTTCAAAACATTTTTGAGCAACAAACTGTTTATGGAGTGCTTCAGATCCCGTGCTGCATTTGCATGTAGCTTAAAGTGATTGCTCAGCTTGGCAAAGGAGGGAATTTTGAAGAAGACTCTGTGAAGACTTAATGGTTTATTTTGTAAATATGTGCTCAAAAGGCATCAGTTTTACTGAGTATATAGTGTAGAAAGACTTGAGTAGATTTAGGAGGTAGATCATGAGATGTAACAGAAGTAGATTACACTGTAATTAGGCAACTTTTAAAACAGCAGTGTGGAGACATGACTGTAAAGAGGTTTTCTTCTGAATGAAGTGTTTGCCCAATGACATTCTGTAGAGTTATTTGCAGTTGTTATGAAGAAAAACAACCAACAAGTGCACTTGGAAGCCATGGTGATGAGGCTGTTGGAAGTTAAAATGGGAACAAAGAAGTTCCTCAGTTGATTTATTTATTCAGCAGATACTTGTTAAGTAAAAACAAATCACAATTGATGTTATTTCTGACCCTGGAGAGAAGTTACATTTCACTTAGTGGTTTTCTCTGTCAAATTTATGAAAAAAGGGCTTTCAAAGGAAACACTGTCAGAACTGTGCTATTGTGATACCAGGAGTATATATTTAGTAACTTCAGGGAGAAAAGATCCTTACTGTGCTGAAAAAATATCAGTGACAATTGTTTGTCAGGACTTCAAAGGGCACTGGGAAGTGAGCTGGCATTGTTCAGGTGTTACACGCTGGCCCTGGTGTGTGTTCCCTCTGACAGATCCCTGCTCCTGCAGGAATTTCATCGGCGCTGCTGGGATCAGCCCATCTGTGCAGTGCAAATCACAGGCCTGAGACCACAGATCCTGGGTTGGGACAGATTTGCTTGTGCTTATCTCTATGTGCTGCAAGTAATCGTGGTGACTACTGACCACAAAATTTAGTGGTTGTGGTGCAGTGGAGGTGCAGAAGAGCAGCAACCAAGTTTCTGTTCATGAACTGTCTGGGGTACGTGACCTTATTCTCACCATTAGAGCTGCTGTGGGGTTAATCTGGGCAGAGAAGTGCTGATACAAACTTTCTCTGTAGAAGTGTTGGCAGTTTCTCACTGACGGGAAAGGTATGCTGTTATCAAGACCATCAGTATAAACCATCGCATTTCCCTAGCATATGTGTAGTTTATCAATCAGTCTTCGGGAAAAGTGCTTTTACTACTGTCACTTGGTGAGATGTCCCAGCAAGGTGACTTCTAAGCTAAAATTGGTGTCTCAAAAAGGATGCTGGTTGTTTGCTTAGGAATCCAGAAATTTATATCCTGAATGACACTGCTATGTCAGCAAATGTGTCTACTACAGGCCTGAGTTTGCCAGACCTTACTTTTGCCAGTTTGGGTGATAGCTCCTCATCCAGGCAAGTTAAATAGGAAAAGGAAGCAATAATGGGATATATTTTTTAAAGATTGGTGGCTTTCCGCATGCAGGTTGTGGAATCCTGGGAGGTTTGCGCACTGTTTTCCACAGATGCATAACAAAAATGAGCCTGTTGATAGGCATAGTGATCCATACCCCCACCGATACTGAGAATTGTGGGGTTTTGGACACTGAACACTTGCCACAGACCAAGCTGCAGAAACTGGAGATGTAGTATGAAGCTAGGAATTGGAGTGAAACATGGGCAGTGTTTAAATAAAAAAACTAAAGCATCAAAATAATACTGATTATTATAAATAATACTTGAAAATTTTATTAAATTTAGTTAAGTTGTGTAGCAGTAGCTTGCTGTTGGTTTTATGGTAGCTTAAAACATTTATTTGAAAAAATCCCTTTTGTTAATGTCAAAATTTGCCTGTATTTCTGTTACACATGATGTGCACAGTGTAGATAGGTATGAAAACCAAAGATTCTAACATATTCTTACTGCCTACTGCATTGAGCTAACTTTGGTAAAAGAAATTTAAATAAATAATTCTTAATCTTCTGCCTATGACAAGCATCAAAAGTTATTTTATATTCCTACGAGCTGGCAGTTTTTCCACATTAGCTTTTCATATAGTCTTAATATGTTTGAATGGAACAATGAAACTCACTTTGCAATAGTACATGAAGTTGTTCAAGAAATAATACTTACACTTGCTGTACAAAGAGTTTGTTGATTCTTCTGAAACAAAAGGGATTCAGCATAATTCCAAGAAGCACTCAGAATCCAAATTGCCACTTACAGAGCCATTTCTTTTTCTAGACTCTTCTTAATAAGGTAACAGAACATCAGCTTGGAACACTATCATTGGGGATTTGTTTTCAGAATATTATTAGTAGCATTTCAGTGAAGTGGAAACAAACCTCTGCTCTGAAAAGAAACTGGATCATGGGGAAAGACATTCCAGTGAAATCCATGAATTTAAATTCTACAGGGATAATTTGCTATTTTAATAACGAAATAAATTTAAAAGCTTAGTTTGTGAATAAGAATCAGAACCTGTAAATCTGATAGTATGACAGATATACTTTAGTAAACACATGAACATGTGTCATGTTTCAAGTATGGAATACTTGTCTGGTACTTGGAAATGTGATCATCATGATGTTTAGAATGCAGAAACAAGCGTTTGTTTTTGATTGTTCATAATGTTTGGGCTATTTGCTGCTAGAAATTTTAGAAACTAAGTTCTTTAAGGTACAACTAAACCAGTGCATTTGGGCTGGAGAACAGGTGAAATGTACCTTGTTTTAAAAAGCTTTATGGGAAGTGGAAATGACATCTAATGAGTCAGTAGGAACTTGCTGTTCTTGTAATATTTTTTACTCTAAAGTTAGACCTCAAAGGACACCTTCGGTTTGATAATTAACCTATAGAAGCTGCAGTGAAATATGATGTTCTTAGGGGGAGGAGAAGACTTTGTTCTCTCTGTCACGTGTAAAGTCAATGGTATGTGTGCTGAGGAGTCTGGCCTTAATTTTATTTTATGAATTACATTTAAGATTGTTTCTTGGTTTGGTCATGGGTTCTGGTCTAATTCTGGAATGTCACTCAGAACTGTTGGGGGTGGCAGAGGGAGAATTGTGATGATTGAACTTTGGTTAGAGGCAGTGGTGGTAGAAAACCTGTCGTCTCTTAATGAAACAGTAAATCCCAAATCTGTTTCATGTTACTCATCCCAGTCATTTTGCCATTCATTGCCTGTAAGTATGCAGTTGGAGCAGGGAGTTTAGTTTGAACAAGATGTTCCCCATTCCTTTGTTCTGAATCCATGGGATTTGACATACCTGGGTGCCTAGTTGAGGAGATTCCTAACTTGTTATACCTCATCCGGGGAGGTCATCCCTACGAAAGGTTCCTGCCTAAACAGTGACTCCTACTGCCTCAGTGTCGTTGTGTTCCCTGGTTTCTGACCTAGTATTTCTCAGGTGTTGGTGTCGTGAGGCAAGGATGGGATTTCTTTTTGCTGTTGTTTGGTTTGCGTTGCAAAGACCCAGCATAAGCAGCCCTAGTCATGGACTGGGCCCCCAAATGTGCCACAATACACTGGAGAGGTGCTTATCCATATATTTATAGCAGTTTGTTAAATAGATGGAAATCCAGTGCAAATATTTTTCCTATTTCAGTATTTTTGAAGGAACATAGGTAGAGGTAGATTCATAATCAAGCATCATGTTCTGTATTTTTACACCTTTGTTAACTGCCTCAGTTTAGTATAGACTTATGGAAATAATCTTCTTGCCTTCTCTCTTTTTTTCCTATTTTCTCCTTTAGAATTGCCAAAATGCTTTGGAATTCTTAAACGATTCAAAAGCTGAAGTCTCTGAGGATACAAAATCATAAGAACACAAGAAGCAGCAAGGAGGATTCAGTGCCAATGCAGCAACAAAAAAGACAGCCAGAGTTAGTGGAAGGAAATCTTCCTGTTTTTGTTTTTCCTACAGAACTTATATTTTATGCAGATGACCAGTCAACACACAAGCAGGTGTTGACTCTATATAACCCCTATGAGTTTGCCTTAAAATTCAAAGGTGGGTTTCTTAGGTTAAGTTCTATTTAAGGGTTAGTTGGTGATCTTGAACAGTCCAATTATAATTCATGTAACAAATCGTATCTGTGATGAAACCAAACTTGTGTCTCTACATGTATCTATTGATGAAGCTGGTGATGTATTAATTCATGATTTGTTACAACTCCTGTCCTTTTCCTTGCAGTTCTTTGTACTACTCCAAATAAATATGCAGTGGTGGATGCTAGTGGTGCAGTGAAGCCTCAGTGCTGTGTTGATATGTAAGTAGAAGTTGGTTGGGTTTTTTCCTAATATACAACATTTTATTATCCTAATTTCTTTTGTTATTTAAGAGGTTGTAAATGACAGCATTCATGTTATAAAATATAAGTTGGATAAAGGTATATTTTTGTAATCTGACATACTTGTGGCTCTGATTTTTGCTATTGTTTACCTCTAGAGGCAGAGGTATTACGATATTGGAGATATGTCCTTCTTTAATTTTGTCTTTAGGCATGAATAAAATGCCAGTAAATGCATCTTGTCATGTAGTTTGTAAACCAGGACCAAGAGTAATATGGGTCTCCTCAGAGCACCTTTTTGTTGGAAATAACAAGAAAAGCAAAACCCCAGGTCTGGGATTTGTTTGTGAGAAATACTTGTTTGCAGATTGGCAAAATGGAAACACACGCAGTTCTACTGAGCACATGTTCCTGGGCCATGTTAATAAAGGTAGTTTCACCTACCTTTCACCCTGATCACCCCTCTCATTCTCAGATCTCTGTGTCTCCCCTTTGTCTCTCTTGTCAGGTGTCAAGCCAGTAACTCAGAACAGAAGGAGGCTGCTTAAGTGACCACAGTAATGTGCAGGGTCTGTAGGCTGCTGAAAGTTGAAGCAGAGTAGGTGTATAAGCTAAAATAGCTAAAACAGACCAACTCTTTTTACCTGCTATTTGCCACATTTTTTCTGTGTTGATATACAGCTGAAGGAAGTCTGAAGTACCTAGAAGAGCAGACTGAACTTTTTGAATAGACATTTTTCAAACTGTAAAACACCACCTGGAATCTCTGGCTAACAAATGGCCATGTACAGAAACCTTCTGTCAGATAAATAATAAGTGTGCTTGGGGAATGGCTTTTTATTCCTGTAGATTGTTTTCCTTAGGTGCAATTTGAAAAATTCCAAGGACTCACCAAATAGAAAAGAAGTTTAAAACATGGAACTAGAAAAAAACTAGTTTAAAGCATGGAACAAGTTTCTATGCAAGTTGCAGTGAGCAGGGGCAACAATGCTAAAAATGGAACAAAACAGGTCAGAATATACCAGTGAGCTATTCCAGTCTTCAGCAGACATTTACACAAGCTTGATTACATTTGGTTAAACAAATGGGTTTTATTAAATAAAGGAAAATAAGACATACACATGTTTCAAGTGGGTTTTTTGTACAGCAAAACCCCCCCATCCCATTCCAGTGGTTGCTGTCTAAGGACAGTGTTTACTGCTAGGATATGAGCAGTACTACGCAAGTGTGGCCATTTGCCAGATAAACAGATATTCTACAGAGCTTCCAATTATGCAATGGTCTCTAAAGAGAAACAGGAGAATGTATCTGTTTATAAGGGTCTGCAGAAGATACCTTCTTGCTTGGCAGCAGATACATGTTCTCCTAGCACAGTGTTATGTTAAGATTCTGTTTAGGTTGGTGTTTAGTACCATGGTACTAGGAGTAGGAACACCAATTTAAAAAGGAAGTGTTAAAGGAAGAAATCAGATTTGATCTGCTGTGCTGATATGCTGATAGCTGTATGAATTAGAATTGTGGGAGGAAAAAGCCTTTTGTTTTCGTGAAGGCACTTGCCCAGCCAACACTCCACTTGCTGAAAGCCATAGGCACACTCCTTTGCCTCTGAAGTGATGTAAAACATCACTGCAGCCCTCTTGCTGAGGGGCTGACTTGGTCTCTGTTTCTGTGTTGAATAGTCTATTCAATAAACTAGATACCAGTTGCAAGCACTGGCTATGTGCTAATGCTTGTAGATATCTTGATGTGATACCGTTCCTTTAAATGAAGACTAAAAAACAAAAATCCATTTCTTGCAGCCTTTTAATGTATATATTATTACAAAGATCAGTTTCTTGAAGCAATTTTAAGACTACTATCCTGTGTTACTAAGGGTACAGTAATTTTTTTCCCTCATGAGATGCCAACCTTCTTATTTGTATGTATGTTCTTCAGATTAGCTGCTGTTATCTTAGAAACTTAAAATAACCTTTCACAAAAAACATTTGGAAAAATAGTTGAAATCCTTATTTACCCTAAGAGCTGATACCACTTCAAAACCTAAATGTAGCTTTTCAATGCTAGATATGTATTCTCATGATGAATCATGAATGCAGAGAGGAGGCAGTTGAGCACAGCACTGCTCAGAGGTCTGTTTTGCTGTTAATCAGTACTGTTTAAAAGCTGTGCTTTTTATGGGTTCCAAATGTACTCTCAGTGGTGGATTTCTGATTTTGAAAATCCCTAGCTGACTCTTGTCCATAGAGCAAATGAGTTTTGCTTCTGAGAAAGTAGAATTGTAAAGCTTTGAGCCTGGTTTCCTCAAGAAGCTGGACTTCTGCTTGCCACCTGTCCAATTCCTTTCCTTCCCTGTTCACTCCAGTCCCCTCATACCTTTTAAAATCATTGGCCAGCATCAAATAACTTTGATACAGATAATCGTTGTTTCATCAGTTGGCAGCTGGGCCTCAGATTAAAGCAAAGATGGGCCTGAGATAAAGATTTAACTGTCCTGTTTGGCCCGGAGCATTTTTATTTGGGAATTAAAGCAAACATAAGGAGGGGAGAGAGGAGGTAGGACCAAGTCTTCAAGAACATTGAGTGATGGGAGAAGGTAATGGAGGTCTGGATTATTCCAGTTTATCTGGAGGAAGGGGACAGAGGGCAAACTTTGTGATATAGAATGTAATCCCACAATGGACATGCTTCTTAGTAGTTCATCTNGACTGCTGTCTTTATCACTTGAGGATGACAGTACGCAAGAACCCAAACTGTGGCCATGCTGTTTATGCTTGATCAATCAAGACCCTTTGCTGCCCTGTGTTTGCGTGTTATACCTTGGAGAGTGTATCCACTGTTCCTCTGGAGCAAGAGTTCTCATACAGACAGTGGGAATTTATCTGTGAAAGGATGGTAGTTGTTTTTTCCCTAGGGCTCTTTCAAAACATGCTCCTTCTGAGATTG
>VYZQ01017748.1:50579-76245 GCA_013400655.1 Mystacornis crossleyi
GAGATAAAATAGTCTCAGAAATGTCTTTATCCATGGTGAGATCTGTAGGCTTTAGCCGAGCTCTCTGAAGTGAAAGGCTGTTACAATGATATCATCTGAGCCTGCAAGAAAGCGAGATTGCCCAAGAACTGATAAATTGTCCTTCTGACGTTACATAAGGCTGGAATTCAGGGAGCCCTTATGTTCTTCCCTTACCTTGTGCAATATAACTCATGGCTAAGAACTGTGGATTTGCACTTTTTCCTGTATCATAATTAAAATGAACTTTTCAGTGTGTCATGAGTAAGTGTATTAGCCCCTATTTCCTGTTTTGATCTGGTTTTAATTGTTTTTAACCTCTGTCAGAGCAGTTATTTTCTTGCCTCTTTAAAGGTCACAACAAAGAGTCTGTTGAAAGCTCCCTCTGCAGACTGACAAGGAAGCTTAACATCTATGCCTAAAACTGGTCTTTGATCAGTTTTATGCAGAGAGAAGAAAAAAAGCCTTGGAGCCTTCAACTAATCTGCCTTACTGATGATTCAGCATTCAAATGACACTGCCCATAACTGGCCCCCAAGAAAAATGGGGTTTGGGTGCTAGTGTTACACTTACCCAAGTCAAAAGTTCAATGTTAAGATTTTCCAGTAGAGAGATCAGTAATTGTTTGGAGTATTTATATTTTCTTTGACATTCAGTTATTACATGCACCACACTTCAGCGTTGATTTTTGACTACATCAAAATTTGGAGCCATACTCCTAGTATTTAAGTGTATATATAAATGCATTCTGCGTGTATTTATGCACTTTTAACCATATTTTATGGCCTGTGACAGGGTAGACTCTTTATTTTAAGTGTTTTATTTCGAGTGAAATCAAAGTGTTTAGTTCTTAATTCTTGTCTTTCAGGTCTCATCACCATGGTTATTTTGAGAACATGAGCAATGAGTTCATAGGATGTCAAACACCTTACTGTATATTCACATCATGAATGTGGACTGCCTTTTACTCCCATTTGGCTCATTAAGATGCTAGCAAAACTGTTCAGTGATTTAAGCTACCTTCAGAAGTGTAATATATTTTAACTGTGTATAATAAATGAAAGACTCAAAGCACTTTGCGGTGCTTCTGTAACAGACAGCTATGAAATGTTCAGTGATACCTGTGAAAATAATTTGAAAAAACTTTTATATCTATGCCTACTGTAAAAAATCCTTATTAAAACAACATTTGTTATTTTTAGTCTATGTTCACATCAGTGCGTGATCACTATAAAAGCAAACTGTCTTCTGTAAAAACGCTCATTTGGTTTGTGGTTGTACCTGCCAAGGCTGGCACATAACATTTCTGTATATACATACCAGAGAGTGATCATTGAAGAAAATGAAAAATCCCATCAGTGAAACTATGAAATAAACCATGAATTTTAGGTGAAGAAGTAATTCTCAAATTTCTTACTTCATCATTACCAATATATTGTTGAGTGCTCATTTTCTTACTTGGGGAAATAATTTCTTGCAGTGGCCATTTTGTACCACAATTGTAGACAATAAAAACAAGTTCTGTAATTAGATTCCTTAATTTCTTAGGGATGCATGGAAATGGCATTAATGGAAGCTGAACTCATAGTAATACAAAATTCACCATTTTTTTCTATTTTAGAGACCAAACTAAGTGTAATAGCAAAGGCATTTCTCTATATCCCTCCCCCCACAGCTACCACAGGGACTTTTTTTTAATCAGAAACTCCTGTTTAAATGGCAGTTTTGAGATGATATTCGAGATGAACATTAATCTTGTTTCATACAACAACTATTCCCCTTCATTTGATATTTCATTGTTGAGATGTTAATTCTAAAAGGGCGGCTATTACTGTGTTTGATTCATACAGCAAAATCTTTGTTTGTAAGAAGTTTATAGAGTATGCTGTGATATGAATAAAAAGGTTTGGAAATCAAACCTTCTTTCCCCCTGCATGTTATGGGTCACTTTTCTGCTTAATCATAGAAATACAAAGAAACTGTGCAAAAAACAGTATCTTTAAAAAAAAAAAAGAGAGAAAGAGAAGTTGAAAAAAGTTGTTAACTGCTACATTTTTTCTTATATAATGCTACTTCAGTTTGATTCTTGAAAGAACTGGGATTGTGTCTTCTATCAGCATCAGATGATAAAGTCAAACATTAACATTCACTAAGAAAAAAAAAAAAGGAAAATGTTCCCAGCTGCTTTACAAGGCCGTGTGCCAGAGCATGCTGCAGTCACAGCACTTCCCTCCAACACTGAGCTTGTGGCTGCGTCAGTGTTTCCCTGCCACTGCAGGGCTCTGTTCTTGTAGCTTCACTGTTCTTCAGTACCTACACTGTGAATTTTGATTTTCACAAGGTGGTTTAACCTGCTGCTGTGTGGGGAAAGGTGAAGGAATAGAGATAAAAGCACCATGTGGTACCTTATCTTAGCACCCAACAGCCAGGCTAAACATATTGTGCCCAAGCTGATTATAAAAGCCCAACACAACCCCTTTTTTCCCCCTATATCCTGGTGTTCCAGTCATGGACCAGGATCATGTTTTGCCAGGCAGTTGCAGAAGTACAGAAGTGACAATCTCACTTGTAGGAATTCAGAGTCACTGTAACCAGGTCTGACACTTGCAGCTGCCTCAGTCCTGCAGGACAGCACATGCATGGAGAAGGGAGATCTCAGGACACAGATGCCAGCAGTCATTTTCAAGGAATCTGAAGAGAAACGATTGGTTGAGAAAAACACTTTGACCAAAGAAATCAGGGGAAAAAAGTTATCATCAGCCAAAAACACTAAAAACATTGGACCACTTCTTTGTCAAGGCAAGCAAGAAGCAATACACAGAAAAAAAAAAGATTAAATGTACAGAATAACTCAGCAGATGCAGATAAAACTGGTGCTTGGGTGAAATAAGGATGACAAGTGTGAATTCTGACTTCTTTCTCCTTCAGGGAGATTGCAGCACACTGCAGAATCACAGATTTATCCCAGTTGGGACAAGACCTGAGGACAGTTTCAGCACTGAGGGAGAATATATCAAATTATGTTACAGCATAGTCATAGCAGGGCACCAGTAAAATTCTGCCAGGTGGATACACAAGATTTGTATAGTATTCCCTGATTTTATATATATTTATGTGCATGCACATACCTCTAGATACTTACATACTAGAGTTGCAGGAAACACTGAACGCCTTCGGAAATAAGACCTGAGACAGCGAATATACCTTTTAGAAACACCAGGAAAAACATTTAGGTGCTCACGTCATTTCCCATTCCTGACTCCTAACACAAACAAACAGTCATTTCCTTGCAATGGGCCAGTATTTTCAGCAGACAGTTGGGAAGGGCTTTGAGATTATCCAGCAGAAACAATCCTGGTGTTTACCCAGCACTTGCTATGGCACCGATAGCTCAGACGAGCCGTGCTGGCAGCAGGAAGTGGGAACGCTGTCGTGATCACATCACTCCCAGTCGCTGTAGGCTTGGTACATGATCTTCTCTAGGTGTTTGCACTTGTCTGGATCAGAAAATCCTGAGATGATCCTGTTTCTCTAGAGGAGTGAATCACAGAGTGCTTGAAACTTCAGTAGATCCAGTGCACTATTCCAGAGCTCCAGGGGCAGACGGGGCACTCAGGGAATCAGTTAATTGCACCAGGAATCACAACTGATGATGGAGCCCCGAGAGCAGCACCGGCACCCTCACATGGCCATCACCTGGAAACAAATCAGTCCCTGCGAAGGGAGAAGCTGAGCTGCTGCTGCTGACATGTCTCAACCCGTGCTCCAGGAAGACAATGGAGCATTGCTGTCAGATGGGAACAGTCACTGCTCTTGAAACAGCTCCAAACGGACATTTGCGGCAGCTCCAAGAGGAGCCCATGCGCAGAACTGTGCCTTCAACAAAAAAAGCAGAGAAATCCTGCGATCAGCTAACTAAGAGCTGTCAAAGCCAATCATAAGTTATTTCATCTTATACTTCTATGTACAAGTATCTGATAACCGACAAGCCTAAACTGGAAAGAGGCTGCCAAATAGGTTTGGCAATAAATCATTGTATTTTAGTCCTTGTTTGTCAATGTACATTTAAGATACCTTGCTTTCCTTGTAACAGCTTTCCTTGTAAATGCCAAGTTCTCCTTTGTTGGGAGTGTGAATCTCACACTTTAGACTTACACTCAAGGCAACATCAAATTTAAAGAACAGGTCTTAAAAAAACCCTTGTATAGGAGGCCTTAAAACCCCCCAAAACCTTGAATCATCTTCTCTGCCAGGTGGGCATTTGAGTTGTTGGATCGGAGCAGCTCTGGTGCTTTGCTCTCTGGCCTTGCATAAGCCCCTCTGGGTAGAGAAAAGAAGGGAACACACTGCCCTACAAAGTGTGCAGGGTTGAGCAATCCTGGTATTGACCCTCCTGCCAGCTGTGTGCAGAGAGAGGGGCCAAGTGGCCATGGAAAACAGGTTCCCTCCTGTGTCCCTGGGAAAGAGGGCACTCACCTGCTCGATGCAGAGTAGGGAAGGCACTATCTCCTACTAGAGCTGGAGGAGAAACAGCCAAAGTTAATAGTGCTGGAGTCCCTTTCCTGCAGGCATAATGTGTTGCCTGAGGAAATTAAATTAAGACTGAAACCACTGAAGGAGAGTGAAATTCACTGCTGCCAGCAGCCCATCACTCACTTGTTACTGCCGCACAGGAGCTGGTGAGGATTGGGAAACCATCGCCATACAGTCAGCAAGAGCCATTTACAGATAACGACCTCAGTGAAAGGAGCCTGGAGAACAAGTGCATCCTCTGAAAAGGAGAGCTGGAAGAAGGAACAC
This sequence comes from Mystacornis crossleyi, assembly GCA_013400655.1. Classification (NCBI taxonomy): domain Eukaryota; kingdom Metazoa; phylum Chordata; class Aves; order Passeriformes; family Timaliidae; genus Mystacornis; species Mystacornis crossleyi. The sequence continues at coordinate 55,398 of VYZQ01017748.1, forward strand.
AGGCAGGCAACACTTGCAGCGTCCCAACTAAAGCCAAGTAAGGGTATACACTCACTTCTGGGTGTGTTTTTGTCTTCTACAGAAGCTCTCCTTTCAACGCTAGTGAGCTGTTTACTTTGGATAATGAGTTGTAGCTAATGTACATAAGCTCTTGGAAATCTGCAAAGCTGTATGTATGACCACGCTGACAATATAATGTGGAATTACAAGCAGGCAAAGTGACCACGCTGGTCTTCAAAACAGCAGAGACTGCAAAGAAATAATTTAAGCAAGAGCACAACCACAATTACAGCTTTGGGTGTCTCCTCACTGTGAGAAAAAAGGCTGGTAAGAAGGTCTATCTAAGTAACAGGTGCCCTGTAATGGAACTTAAATGCATGTTTCCAGTTAAAAAAATTTTTCAATATCAAAATATGATTTACAGTAAAAAAATGGGGGTGTTCTTTAGAAAACTGCACACTCAGTGGCTCGAGGTATGAACATCAAGGCATTAGATGAGCATTTCCTTTGACAAACAAAAAACCACCCTCAAGAGACAAATAAAACTGCAGTAGAGATCTGGAAACCTGTGTTCCATCAGCATCACCAAACCCATTAGCGCCTTTCCCTCAAGAATCTGCTAGGAATCTCCACAATCCAAACAGACTGCTGAAGTGAATACACTTAAAATGAAGGGATGTTGATGTACTTTTAGCAGGAAGCTTCTTGCAGTGATTACAGTGCCAGCTTTATTTAAACTGGCTTGAAAGACAACATGGTACCTAATTTCTGTGCCACAAACCCCAATGTGTGCTATGCACATCATGGGTTTGATTTTTCTCCACACAAGGACAAAAAGTAACCAGGAGAACCAGATTTCCAAAGATTAGTCCCTGCAGCAAAACCTGCTTCCTCTTGAGCAGCTCTTCCTACCTGGGTTGACATCCAGCAAAATTCTAAACATTTACATACAATTATTTGCCATGGAAGGAAATCTTAAAATAGCAAGCATTTTCTAAGGCTCTTATGAAGCAAATAAAAGAATAAGAAACCAACCAAACAGAAGAATTTTAAATTTGATAAATGCCAGATTTGTTTGGAGAATCTTTGTGACACTGTGGATGTCTCACCAGTTCCTTGAGAGAGACGGGAGCCAGCACGAAGGCTGTGTTGAGGCTGTGTTTGGTTTTGGTTTAAATGCATTCGACTCCTCCTCCCCTCTGAAATTTCTGCTCCCGAGCCAGATACTGAAAGTCAAATAAGGTTATTCTCCTTCAGTGGTTTATGTTTTTCGCCTCCTCTCTTGTGCTTCTACCACAAAGCCCCAGTGGTGGAAGCAGTCTCAACATGTGTGTGAGGTCTGGGTCTTTGGGATGCAGGGTATTTGCTTTGAGTGCTCCATACCAGAGGAAAGGCACGTCCTGAGCAAGGCCTGGGCCGGATAGCAACTGCTCTCAAGTTTATCAAACAAGGATGCTCCCACCAGATATGCAGAAATGGGAAGACTCCACTGGTACATGTAAAACAATCTAGAAAATGAACCTGAGGTGACAATTTTTGCACCCAGTTATTGAAAAGGATTCTTGCCAAGCACTCCTCTCTGTGTCAAGTAAGGTTTCGATTGCTGTACTGTAGCTGTAAACATTCAGTAGCATTTACAAATATTTTAACTTGTTGCTTCCAGGAAAAGAGGATCAACTTAAACTCCATCTGCCTGTTGGTGATGAGAAAGGTTACTTAAAACAGGATAGGAAGAGCTCACACAGTTTAATTATGACTCCTGAAGCTCTCTATTTTAAGTAAATCAGTTACGACTCTAACATATGCAAGAATACAACAGCATAAAGTGAACATTTCTGAAATGATGACTGCTAAGGGAGGCACAAGCTGTTCTCAAGCTCACGGAGTGCTGGAGATCCCTCCAGTCACTTCATTGGCAAATCATTGCACAATAGCAAACTCACAAACACAGGACTGATACTGGAACCAGGGCACACATCTATAAATGGAAAGATCTCAGTTTCACCAGACTTTGGAGATTTGTTTAGTTTCTATGGGTTAGGGATCATTTACTCTCAAGTTTTCTGAAAAAACGTGGAAAGAAAGAATTTAGGATTAAGTTCTTACCCTGATCTCAGGAGGACCTTGGGCAGCTGCTCAGCTGAGCATTCAGGTCACCCGCCTCACTGGCAACACACAGAAGACCCTGCAAGTCAATCTAGCTGAGCCACAGGCTCATTTTTCCTGGCATTTGTACTTCTCTTCCAGAGGGAAATATCTATCCCTCTGCTAAATGCAGCAACCACCAAAGGGCTCATTTCAAAAATACAGCCCCCTGAGCACTGGCATGGTTACTGATGTTCCCTCAGCAACTGTGTCACTCTGGGGAAGGTGGAAGGAAGAAAAACACCCACCAGCTGTCAAGGAAGACACAGTGGCCCAAGATCTGATTTAACTGCCAACAAATCCCACAGGATAATTTTGAACCAGACCAAGCAAGTGCCAAACACAAGTGTGATTTTTGGAAGATGCCATTTGTGGCAGAATCCCAGAGAGAAGCAGAAGCGATATTAAAAGCATGAGTTACTGGACAAGTACAGGGTTGATTATCTCCACTGTATAACATCCTGATTCCCTGCATTCAGATACATATTCTGGAGAATAACTTGGTTCCAAAATTTTTTCATTTCAGTGGGAAAAAACCCTGTATGTGTCTCCAGACTCCAGGGTGCGAAACTGCAGCTTATTGGTCCAGATAAAACATTGAGATGCTTTTCCACAATTTCAAAGCAATTTCTGTTTTGCAAAAGTAGGGAAAGGAACAGATACAGATAAATAGCTATTTCACTCTCCTCCAACAACATTAATTGGCCCAGAGAGGTTGTGGACTCCCCATCTGAAACTGTTCAAAGCCAGGCTGGATGGGGCTTGGAGCAACCTGGTGTGGTGGAAGGTGTCCCTGCCCATGGCAGGGGTGGAATGAGATGGTTTTTAAGGTCCCTTTCAACCCAACCCATTCCACAATTCTATGATTAACTGCCCTATTAAAGCAAAACACAAAGACTCCCCACTTCTTCCCAAGAGTTAAGACCCTCAGTACTTTCCAACAGCCAGCAGTAGCTTCTGTCTTCCAAATTATTTCACCACAACTTCCTCTAGGTATAAACTAGGGACACATGTAACTTGTATTCAAAAACGTTTGGGTTTATTCTTCTTAATTCCTAGAGATGTCACAGACCTGCAAGACAGCGTTGCATGAGGAAAACAAGGTAAGTCTGCTGCAGGTTTTAAAACCTACTTGCATGTTAACTAGACTGGGTAGAAGTAAATTACAATAGATATTCTGATTTTAAAAGGCAGTATTTCATCCCAGATGAAAACAAGAGTATGGTTATCTAAAAAAGTGCAAAACCAGGAAAACACATTTATTTTTCCATTTATTGGCACTTATTTGAAAAATAGCATTGAATATTCAACAGAAAAGAGACAAGTTGACCCACACTCATCTATTAAACCCCCCTATACTGATGTGTCTTCTAACAAAGACTGGAAGAGATACTAGGAAGTTCATTCTTAAGAAATAAGCAAGATTTTTTAAAGAAAGAGTCTTGCTCTTGCCACAGAAGAGTGAATGCACAGCAGCTCTTTGGCACAAACCTGAAACTGCAAACCCAAACTTTGCCTCAGCAGAAAGAGCAAATAGAGCCCAGCACTCCTGTGTGCGTCTGCTGGGAGACAAAGGGCAGCTGGACTCAGGGAGGGACTGCAACCAGCAGGGTGGTTCTTACAATAATTTAAGAGGAATGATACCAGAAGTAAACCATGTCGTATCTTAACTAGAACAGAGTCAGACTATTCAATACATTCAATTTTCTCTTTACAATAAGGACACACAGAAATGGGTCACTGGCCATCAGGTCACCAGGTCTTTGCACTCCAAGTAATCCCTTTCTCATTTCGATGGCTGCTGTCAGTCAAAACTTCATCCGCGTGAATCTTTCACAGCAGAGTTCAGGGCAGGTTTTTCTCCTACCTGATGAAGTTTCCATACTTTTCTCGCTTTATGACACACTACAAAGATTTAGCGTTTAAAAATAAAACATTTTGCTTCATTATTAACCTCTCTGGAGAGAAGGTTTGAAACTACATAGCACAGACACACAGACATGTACAAAGAGGGACTCAGCTGGGGGAGTTCAGCTGCACAATCCCAGTGAGGGTGTCACTGCAAAATCCCAGACAGCTGTCCGTAGGAGTGGGGTCTGCAAATTATTCCTCCTGGCTGGGGAAATTCAGAGTTGAGATCAGGATGCCTCAACACACGGACTCTTCAAACATCTCAGATTACCAGATTCCAAGCTTCCAATCAGCATCTGAAGTTGTCAACAGCAGAAATGACTTGGTGTCATTGTTTGAGGAAGCAACATCAGGAAATTAAAGGCAGATTAAATATGTTTGATGGCCTCAGCCTGTAAAAAGGCATTCAAGATTCCTCACCGCATCCGTCATATATGAGGACAAATACTGACTGTTAAAATAATGCATTTCTGAAGTACTAAATACTAAAATCTCGGGATTTAATGTATTGTTTCAAATATTGTCTCTATTTTTCCCTATTAAAAGACCTTTAACAGAGCATCTACCACTCCAGTACATCATCTAAATGGGGAAGAAAAAGAAATAAACCCCAGATACAAAACCTCAGAATAATGTTCCACACCTAATTTGACAGCAGTCATGATCATGAATAAAATCCAACATATAAATTTGACAATTCACCAATTTGTTCTTTTCTGACATTCAAAGGAACACAGAATTGATTAAGAGCCAATCCTAATAGAACATCATCATCATCATCATCATCATAAATTCACCCCTTGCAATATTCTCCCTTCTATATGAAGAAGAAAAAAAATATAAATATCTAACACTCTCGGAATAGAAACAATTAGTAAACTGCTTCATTGGTTTTAGGCTGAGGACAAATATGAGTTATCTGCTCCTCCACAGGCACGGAGGACACTGGCTGCTGGCAAGACAAGTCTTCCACAAGTAGAACACATGTACAGTGTTTGTAACTCATGGCAAGGAGATCACATCCACTGCAAACCAGCAGCTGCTGACTGATGTGAGCACCCGATGTGTTTGCAGCCTGAATGCTTCTGTATTGTAGTAAATGTCATACAAATCACTAGAAAGGTGAATTCCTCCTGAAGGAACTATTTTGGAAGTTTTCTAGAAGTAAAGACATTGCTGGAAGTTCCTATGAGGAACAACATGGGTTACACACAACAGAAAGTCTGGGCAATATCCCGCCTGTTTCCCAGTGTCCATCAGCAGATTCCTGCTTCTCAGTCCATCGATAACTTGGCTGTGAGATCGATGGGTAAAAACGGGGATCTGGAGTCAGAGAGCGACACTGGAGAGTCTGTGCTGGTGCCCACTTCAGCTGGAGAGTCACAGGAGGAGCCTGCACTGCTCCTGTTGTCATCCAGGGCATGTGAGGACAGACTGAAAACAGTGACACCAGGGAGTGAGAAATGAGGCACTGGCTCTGGTAAGTGGCCAAAACCAGCCCAAATCATCACAAAGCCATTCTAAACACACGTGCATCTCTGAAGGAGCAGCAAGCCCTGTAATCTGAAATACACCTGCAGTTACACACCTCATAGTCACTTCCAGACACACACAGGACACTCTGCCCATTTCTTTTGCTCACCCAAAAATGGGGCACAGATCAGAAGTCCCAGCCTGAGCAATCCAGTGCCAGCTTTACTCCATCCTTAAAGCCCTGGGCCAGCACAGCAGCCAGAGGCCTTTTACCCAGGAGAGCAAATGATAAATTGTCCATCCTCCATTGTACTACATATTTCACAGGACACAAATTTGTAACTATAGCTGATCATCAGTGATAGCAGCAAAGTGATTTTTTTAACTTTCCCATCTCCTACGCCAAGATGCAGCAATTGTACCCACATTGCTATCCCTACTGTAAAGAGGGTGTGCAAAAAAGATATGTTTTTAAAGTACCTTTAAAACATCTATTTTGCTATTGCTACTCAAATCTTGTGCATGACTTGTACATCAGCTGAGTGGCAAAAAGACAGAAATACTGTGAACAACCCTTGACAGTTGTGCAGGTACACCCTATGTATGATTAACCTTTAGACTAAAACACTAGATCAAAATCCCTTGCTATTACCAATCACTACAATTTTGAACAAAGTAATTTTATCTCCTCCCAGCTCCTCTGACAGACTCATGTTCCTCTATGACTAAGAGCAAGCGCAAAAAAGCAAAACCCAATTCACCCCAAAAGCATCAGCATTCACATCTGATTGCAATTTGAATCAGACTCCAAAAGCTAGCATCCAGGAGGTGTCTTTTCCTAAACATGCTCAACTCCCATATAGGTGAAGCATGTTATCAGTCAGGCCTAGAAACTGCAGAATTGTAGCGAACACTGTTGCCTGTTTACTGTGATCATTTCAGTGCTGTAACATTATGACATATCTCTACTAAAAAAAGACAAAAGCAAGCACAAAAAATTTCAAGCATAATCACTGGTAGGAAAAAAAAGGATTTGTAATGCTTCTGCTGAAAGGGACAATAAACAGCACAGCGTTTACCATGCCCCAAGGTCCGCCTGATGTGCAGCCTCGGGGGTTAGCATGTTGGTGGATCCTTGGAATAATCTTTTTGGGTGATCTTCCATCTCTGTCACACCTTTGGGAAGAGATAATGAGTTCTAAAAATGACTACTCGTTTAAACTAAAATCCACATTCAAAGTAGTTCTACAGAGGAAACAGAATAGAGGTTCAAACTTATAATAGATTACTTCATATGTGGAGCATAGATTTTAGATGCTGAAATTTTAAAGACTGTCTACTTCCTGGAACCATTTTGTCCAAGCTTCAGTACAGTTTAGTGAGTTATTAACTAAGGCTTAGATATCAGATATTTACACTTCAGTAGTGAAGAATAATCCTTTTGTTTCAGTTTATCCAGCTATCAGTTCACTGACCAACTCCACCAGAGCAGAGAAGCTAAAAATAAGGAAAAAGAACAAGCTCCAGGATTATCACAAAACTTTTCTATTGACTTAAATTTCCAAACACTCTAGAAGAAGAGAGGATAGATATATGCTTAAATAAGCTATGACAGAACTCAGATGAAAGTGTTTTAAAAGTTGTCTCAGAGCCAGCGGTGCTCTGTAACAAAAGTGAAGCTTGAAGATATAAAAATAGGTGCAATAAAATTGCCAGAAGTTAAACTTGAAGAAAAATGCAGAAAGACAGAGAATCATTTCCTAATAAAGCTGTAAGGTGCCTACCAGGTGTGGGCATCAGCTCTGGGTTTTGAAGAGTTATTTTAAATGTAGAGTACCTATGTGCTTCAGTCAACCAGGACTTTCAAAGTTTTCTGTTTAAGTTAAATATACCAATAGTTGTATTTATTGTTTTGTTAAGCAGGTTACATCACATTTTTTATCACATCTATATGACCACAGCAATGGGGAGGAATTAGAACAAAACAATTATTAGCATATTGGAATTAAAAGCTTTATGGAATAGTAAAATCTAATTTAATTATTTGCCTGTTTTATTATGTGTAATATGTTCTATTTCTAGTCCTTTTTTGAAGTATGAGCCAACTGGACAAAATTATGAAGAAAGCTATATGAAAATGACTAACAAGCTGGCCTATTGTATTAGCCAAACCTAAATACTGTACCTTTTCTTTTGATTGATCCAAGAACACTTGGTCGAATACAGTTAATTGGGCTCTGGCTTCTCCTGGTGAAAGAAAACAAATGCTGCACTGAGATCACCATTAAAAGAGAAAGGTTGAAAAAAGAATCAAAAGAAACACAGAAAACAAACTACTGGGTGGAAACTACTAAGAAAATAGGCATTAAAACAGCTTATCCAAAACAAGTCCTTTTTTTTTCCCTCTGCAGATAGGCCCAGAAGCACAGAACTGAGCAGGAAAAGTTTAATTACATTATTTCACAACTGGGGCAGTCTAAAAGCTCACATCCAGGCACTGACTACATCTCAGTTGATAGGCAGTGCTTTGCCGAAGTGTGAGGGCCTAGTAAAATTTAATTGTATGCCCACATCATTCAAAGGAGTAACAAACCCTAAATCTGTTTGTATTTTCTTCTCCTCAGAGTTCAATTACTAAAGATGTGAATGAGAGCAATATAGAGACTACACTGGGAAGACAGATGCCACAATGCAGCCCATTTCCCAATGTTATGACATGAGGTTTTTGACTAATGTTTTACACCACTGTAAAATCTAAAGTCTACATGAGTATATGAAGTTGTGTTTGTGCTCAGGAATCACTTATGGATATAACTAATTCTGGTATTTCAAATGCCTACTGTGAACAAGCTACGCCAATTTTCTATCACTGATATGATCTGGTGACTTACCTTGAAAATCTCCTTGTTGGACTTGGGCTTGGACTTGGAGGCAACCCACTGCTGCTCACCAAACTTTGCAAAGATGGTGAGAAACATTGCTGAGAGGAAAAGAGTTTGTGTTATTGTACATATTGTATCACTTCCATGTGGTAACAACTGATGCTTAACTGCAGAGAAATAAACCACCCAGTATCAGTTTCAGCAAGTCGTCACTGGGTATACTGAGACATCACTTTTTGCTACTGAGAAAAAAAAATTAAAATTGGACAGATTCCATTTTCATGCAGATTTATTTGTACTCTGGTTAAACAGACTTACTTGTTTTTTATTAACCACAGCATAACAGCCAAACATGCCACAGAAATTCACATCCACAAGATGAGCAGCTGGTATTTTCTGGTTTGGGGTTTTAGGGGGTATTATTTACTCTCTAGTTTCTTGTTTGCAGCTGAGGTAGAAAGAAGCAGGTGGCTTTATCTTTTGTTACTAATTTGGTTGAATTTATTTAGCTCTACTTAAGATAAAACCATTATTATCACATTTTGCTCACCTTCCCTATTCCTCGTGTAGGTGAAGGAGCTGGAGAAACTGGAACAAAGTCTACTTGCTTTGGTGATAGTGATTTTTCAAAATCATTGTCACTCTGTAAACAGTACACACAATTAATCTTATGAGCAGGTACCTTAACATGGAAATGATGTTTGGTGTGAAATTCCAAAGTTATCCTCCATCATATCAACAATTTTTAGGCAGCCATTTATGAGCTTATGCTTAACAAAAAAAAAAAAAAAATCCTTAAACATTACATGGAGAATATCAGAACATGGAAGAAAATTTGAACGGGCAGATATCTATGCAATTTTCTTTTGACATAGCAGCCCAAGGAACCCAAATGTACCTTGAACAACTGGTTATTCTATGCCTTGTTAGTGTGAAAAATTGCTGATCAAAAGCAGTGCTATACTAACACCTTAACTGTAGGTCAAACTATCAAAGGAAATGTTGACATGAGAGAGTCTCTAGTGTCCTGATACTGATGATAGAAATACAAATTAAAGCATGAATGCATTACCAGGCTCAAGCTCTCCTCCCATGAGTGGCTCATCTGCATTGCTACTTGCACTTCTCTATAAAGAAGAAAAGAAATGTATTGTCCCAGGCCCACAGACGGTTGCAGTGAGTGTTATACTTTGCCTTAGTGCTCACCTTTCACGAACAGTTTCCCTGTTCAGCAAATTCATTCCTTCTTCCTAAAAGATTAGCACATGAAGAAGGTCGGTCAAGAAAAAAAGCACTTTGTTCCAGCAAATCAGAAAAGCCGTGGTTTCGCTTCACTTTGGCATGTGGAAAATTTAATTCAACTCGGTCAAGCAACAATAACCTCAAGTTCTCACTCCATGAGAAGGAGCAAGGAGGAGAGGAAGAGAAAGAGATGTAGGAAGAGAGACCATCAAGTAAAAAGTGCTTATGTGAGCTGGCTGTTTCCCACTCAGCTTTATTTTCATTACTAACCAAGAGGCAGCTACAAAACTGAATAATGATAGTATGAACCAGAAATTCTGCACATGCCAGAGCGTCTTTATGCAGTCTTGAGTAATATCATTTCACAAAGGGGGCACTTGTACAGATAAACCTCAAAAACATGACTGGATTCTTACCTTACTCTATGGATTAGTGACTAACTAGACACTTGTCAGCATCGCATTTGCAATACACTGCATTGCACACAATGAATTCAGGACTCAGTGAGGTTTTTTCTTAAAAAAACTCCATAAAATATTATTAAAATGGATCAAATATGTAAAATTAAACTAAACATTAACACCAAGTACAAACATGACTCAATCTCTTCTTAGGCAGACACCATTCCTTAAAATCACCTGAATGCTACCCAGTCTGTTCAGTGAATGAGTAGATTCCCTAATTCAAGAGTAAAAGTTCAACTAAACATCTTCACAATCCTCATCATAAGACGAGTCTAACCTACTTCACCTGTGTGATAGTTTGCTCAGATTTGAAAGAAATCAGAAGTAAATCACACAGGTTCTCAGTGAGTATACAGGACAAGGAATTAATTCCAACTAGTGAATCTTATGCTCAAACACAAATTAGGAAGTTACACTTTTTGCTTTAATAAAGAGATGGCACAAACATGAATCCAGAAGCATTTTCCAGAAGACTGAATTATCAAATTTTACTTCATGTAATAAAGCAGAGCCATAACAGTTCATTCCTTTGCTCTCAGCATATTTCTCATTATATCTCCCTGCTCACTGCAGGGGGATTGGACCAGATGACCTTTAAAGGTCCCTTTCAACCCAAACAGATTTATGATTCTACAATATTTACATATTAATCCCAAGCCTTTTTATATTGATAAAAAGAGCTGTACAACTGACCCAAGTGCTTCAGAGTCTATTTAAGCCAGTAGATTGTTTACATAATGAAAGCAAGCAGTTATTTTCTCCAGGATTACTGCACAACTACCTTAAATAACCGAGGTGGGAAGCAGAAGTGCCTTCCACCACCCAGGCACCATACCCTAAAAATGCTGTCTGAAGCATTAAATTGTTTTCTCAACTTTTGACCCTGTAAAAATCAAGCCTATCCATTGAAAACTAGCCAGCTATAAACCAAAATTTTAAAAAATTAAGCATCCTCTAGCCAATTTTATAACCATTCTACTGTCAAAAAGTAGAGATATAAAATGAAGGAGACACAAGAGTCTGAGCTTGTTGATTTTAAAGCTGGAGTCTTCAGCCTGCTGTGTGCTGGCTGGAGCAGAGCTATTTGAGCCTGCTCAGATATTCCCCACACCACCCCCCTTCCTGACTGTTTGCTCTGGTGCCCTTCCCCCTCCATTCGTGCTGTGACAGCACAAGTACAGGGATCTGGATAAGAAAATTATACAGATGAAAAATAGCCCAGCCAGAAGAGTACAGACTATTTTTCAGCCAGAATGCTTCCTTATCCTGCTCGTTTTCTGGCTGCACAAAAGTCTTGCGCCAACACAAGTTACGGAACACTTTGTTATTGGCCCCAAATATTTATGCTGGCACTGCTGCCAAAAACTTAACCCTAAGGGTAAGTTAAAGGAAATTTAACCCTAAGGGTTTATATTAAAGGTTTCCTTTCTAAAATGTCCATTTAAGAATCCTCTCTCTGGTTAAATCATCTTCTTGCTGTAAGATGCATTTTGCTTCACGAAATGTGGAACTGGGCAGGCAGTTTGAAAATAAAATCTACAGCCGGTTGAAGGACATTACATATCAACTGAAAAAAAAANTCAGCATATTTCTCATTATATCTCCCTGCTCACTGCAGGGGGATTGGACCAGATGACCTTTAAAGGTCCCTTTCAACCCAAACAGATTTATGATTCTACAATATTTACATATTAATCCCAAGCCTTTTTATATTGATAAAAAGAGCTGTACAACTGACCCAAGTGCTTCAGAGTCTATTTAAGCCAGTAGATTGTTTACATAATGAAAGCAAGCAGTTATTTTCTCCAGGATTACTGCACAACTACCTTAAATAACCGAGGTGGGAAGCAGAAGTGCCTTCCACCACCCAGGCACCATACCCTAAAAATGCTGTCTGAAGCATTAAATTGTTTTCTCAACTTTTGACCCTGTAAAAATCAAGCCTATCCATTGAAAACTAGCCAGCTATAAACCAAAATTTTAAAAAATTAAGCATCCTCTAGCCAATTTTATAACCATTCTACTGTCAAAAAGTAGAGATATAAAATGAAGGAGACACAAGAGTCTGAGCTTGTTGATTTTAAAGCTGGAGTCTTCAGCCTGCTGTGTGCTGGCTGGAGCAGAGCTATTTGAGCCTGCTCAGATATTCCCCACACCACCCCCCTTCCTGACTGTTTGCTCTGGTGCCCTTCCCCCTCCATTCGTGCTGTGACAGCACAAGTACAGGGATCTGGATAAGAAAATTATACAGATGAAAAATAGCCCAGCCAGAAGAGTACAGACTATTTTTCAGCCAGAATGCTTCCTTATCCTGCTCGTTTTCTGGCTGCACAAAAGTCTTGCGCCAACACAAGTTACGGAACACTTTGTTATTGGCCCCAAATATTTATGCTGGCACTGCTGCCAAAAACTTAACCCTAAGGGTAAGTTAAAGGAAATTTAACCCTAAGGGTTTATATTAAAGGTTTCCTTTCTAAAATGTCCATTTAAGAATCCTCTCTCTGGTTAAATCATCTTCTTGCTGTAAGATGCATTTTGCTTCACGAAATGTGGAACTGGGCAGGCAGTTTGAAAATAAAATCTACAGCCGGTTGAAGGACATTACATATCAACTGAAAAAAAAACCCAGCCACCTGTAAAAATCTTATTTAGAAGAATCTGTGCTTACTTGTTTGATTTGATGAAGACGGCTGCTAGGAATACGGATAGGAGATGATGGCACAAACTGCAAAATAAAGTCACATACAATTGAAAGTACAGCAGAAGGGAGGGAAAGATGCCACAGGAATGTTAGTAAAGCAGTGCTGCCCCAAACTAAAAAAAAAAAGTAATTAAAAAAAACCCCAAATCACTTATAACATTCTCAGTGTACATATAAACTACATCACTTACTTGCAAGAGCATGTTAATACGTATTCCCACATTATACTGCTTTGTAACCTCACAGATGCTAACTGGTATCAGCCTAGCTTCCATTCCATTTCCAAGCAACTAGAACTGACAGCCTTCCCCACAGAATGGAGCTCCTTTTCACTAGCACACTCTCACCCCTAGTATATATATGTTGACATAAATATTTTCCTTTATGTGATTCAGTATATTTAATTTCATTTAAGTGATCCAGAGAGCTCCGCAATAGATCCTTTAAAAATACAAAGCCAAACCACATTGTACAAAAAGGTTCCTGGATTGCTGTCTGCCTATAAATGAGTACTTTGACAAGTGAAAAAAATCAGCTATTAGAAGGCTAACAAAGAGTTAAAACTTTCTTTATGGTTTCTCAAGAGCTTCACCAATTTGGGTGAAATCAGCGAAGACACCACTAAAAATGGTCTTCTGTTAATGCTGACAGATTTGCACCAAGATCTCACTGGAATGCTATGATCTAAAACTGCAAACCCAAACCCGAGTAATTTAAAGTGATTCTTTTCTCAAAATGTAATTTTCTTTCATATATTTCCCATCTCTCACATTGTCAACCCTCAGTTGATTTATGTCATAGCCATTCAGGGAACAAAAATTCTAAGCTGAAGGCTTGAATAGAAGTTTAACTTCTCTGTAAGATGACAATCCTTCAAAAAATAAGGTGTCTTTTTAAAATGGATGTGTCCAGCAAGTAAGGTTTGTATTATTATAGGTGTTTTTATACTTCATTCATTATAAGGCTTCATCTGCTTCACAAAACATTACTAGAGCTCTTCATCATGCTGAAGCTGGAGAACTAACAAACATTCAGTTAACTGTTACTGCATCATTTTCTAATCAGTGCCACGGAGAATACAAAGATTTTGCTGCCTGACAGGGTAAGTTAACACAGACTATTAATGCTTCATACATCCAGAACTCTCCTTATAAAAAAACAAACATGAAGACATCACACCCTTCTTCTCACAAAAGAATTCAGCCTATCAGGCTCACACAGAGGATGACTAACGTTTGTGCCAGAATTTAGTCATTGTAATATATAGACTAAAGTCTAACAGTTATAATATCTTGATTTGTTACTTTTAAAGTCCAGTTTAGGTCAGCTTTACTATTATACTGGGTTCTCAAAAGTCCTGTGCACATAATAGAAATTCATCCAAGCTGCACCAGCCAATGTAGACCTTGAGTGGACCTTGATCCTCACACAGAGAAAAGGATTCGGACAATAGTGCATTCCTGCCTATTCACTCTGTCATTCCACAGTAGAAATGCATTTGTTCCACTAATTATATTCTAATTTTATGACTGTGATCCACATACTTTAAGGTTTGACATTAATAGAATATGTACAAAAACAGTGGCTTGCAGTATAAAACAATATAAAACCACAATTAAGTGTTCCTCTGCAGGGTCTGATGCACTAACAGCTCTGAGGATCCTACATCTTGTTTCCAACAAGTTGTCATCCTTGCTTTGTCAGTGTGTAAAACTCACTTTTGCTCTGTTTGCATACTTTGATTTAATTCTTGTGAAAAGAAAACTCTGTCACTTTCAAAGGATACTTGCTAAACAAACAGAACCCATTTATTAAAATTATGCTACTCAAATTCCCGATGTTTTAAGAAAGCACAAAGCTTAATAAAGACATTGCAAACTATTAAACTACCAACAGGGAAGACAAAACACCTTCCCCCCTACTCCAGTGTGTCAGATACTGTGTTCCAGTGCAGGTAAAGTTTCAGCAGTGCCAGGCTGGCAGGAGCCACTGCCCAAGTGAGCAGGGACTGCCCCAGTGCCTCTGCCCTGCCCTGCAGTGCCCTCTGCCTCCTGCCAGCACAGCCACTTGTGGGGCCACACTGAACCCAGTAGGGAAATTATCCATCTTTAAAAAAAAATTTTTTTTAGAAAAAATTTAACATCAACTCCTGCTGAAATAGCACCTAAACATCTAGCCACAAACTCAACCGCTCTGCTTAAGCAACGAAACAAAAACCCCAGCCATGCAAAACAAAACAAAAAACCACCAAAACACTTACTCACTGGTATCTTCTGGAAGGAAATAAACAGCAGATACTGAGCCTGGTTGACCCTTCCTCGGCAATTACATAGAGCATTAGAAAACTGCAGATCAAGCCCAGCCCAAATGGCACCACTGCTCTTGCAGTAATCATCATAAACCAGCTGAAGTCTGAGACTCGGAGAAGCTACTCCAAAAACAGATTGTGGAATTCAGCTGAGCAACCGGGACAGCACTGAAGATGGAATTGATGGAGTATGACCTCCAGTTATCAGAGATTTTAGCAACTCCCATTGTTCCATCACAGGGAACACCACACAGATCAGACAAACGCTAATCAACTTTTTTTCCCCGAAGTTTAACAAAACATAAAACTTAAGATGTACTTGTAATACTAAAATAAAGACGTTTCAGTCACTTACTGAATCTTTTAACCTTCTTACAGATTACACTGCAGTAAAACTTGGATTCATTTTCTTTAATACAAAGAAGTGGCTTTTGAAGTACACTTTATCATCTTCTTATGTAAAAATGTAATTTACCAAAGTAGATGTGATCTCACTCCTTAGAATATCTCTAACATCATAAAACGAAATGTACTTCTTTGCTATAGGAAGAGTATCAGGGAAGGTTGCTTAGGGTTCTTGATCCTGAAAGTTTAATTCTTATAATGAAATCATTTATCTGTGGATGATCCTGGTTTAAGACCAATGAAGGATGAGAATCTCTAAGATCCTTTCCAATTCCATCCTCCCTGCCATCTTCAGCAAAACCATAAACCAGATCCTAACTCAAAGGAGCATTTCAAAGCAGACAAGGCACTGATCCAGCAGTCAGTGGGGCACTTGATTTTTAGTGTAAGTAAAATTTCATGTATTTTGTCAGCACCTGGTCAGCTGGGAGTGAAGAAGAAGGACACTTTTCAATAACATTAGTGTGAGGGGAAGGGTGAGGAACATCATCCCATGAGATGGGAACACTGGTTAAGTTCAGGAGACTGCAACATTTACGAGGGGCAGGCAGGCAGAAGAGCAGCCCATCAGTGAATTAGCTCCCGCTTCCCAGCAAATTCTGGGCAAGGCACCCTGAATTAGCATCTTTTTAGCCCAACAATTGAGGATCTTCAGGAGTAAACACAATAAAGTGAGCTTTTGCCTTTGTTTCTTTCTCCTTTTGCCTGACTACAAGCACAAACAGATTTACACTAAGCTGCCTCCCTAAAAATATGAAGAAAGAGACTTGTTTAAGAAATCTTGACCATAACACTTTCTTTCAGTTTTTTTCATCCCAGCAGGAGAAAGGCTTTTCCACCAATCTTTCTTGTACGTAAATATCCTGGTTCTGTTACAGATGCAACCTTTGCTGAAGTATTTGTCTGCACTTTTTTCCTTAATCATCAGAAATCATTTAAGACATTAATTACTGTCAACAGTACAGCTATGTAATTAGTTTTCTTAGCAAGCTACCTTTCTGAGCCTATCTTTAAACATCTATTTTATAAGCAAAGTCATGATCACAATGAAATACAAGCATTCTCCAAGCCAAATGGTCTATAAGTAACATTTTATTATAGCTACAGCAATATTAATGTCACAGTCTAGTGCCTTGTTTCTGAAAGCAATGTGGTATTAGTTTCACAGACTATAATCTAATTTTGTTTATTCTTGATTGCACACTTCTGCTTGATGCAGTTGGTGTAGGAGTTTTCTTACCAGGCCGTGCCGATTCATGACCGTGGTGCTGTTCCTGCGGGTGCGCAAGACACTGGCCTGGAACACATGTGAGTTATCGCTGTGAAAAGAAACACTTGTCAAAAGCAAAAGCCATTTTCTTCCTAGCAAAAAGCACCTCTTCATATAAGCTCAGTTTTATATGCTATGACAGCGCTCCTGTCGAGACAAAGCACTCCAGAGACAGGTAGATAAGAACTCTTGGTAGGTAAGAATCTGCTTGTTGACTGAGAGTGCAAATCAACTTGTTCATCCTCCAATTCCCAGTTACTTCAATTAATGATTTCAATCAATCATTTTGTGTCTTCAGAATAATTGAAGAATTGTTTAGACTGTGGGGATTTATTATGTTTGGAATGGCTACTGCTTGTATATTGCTTCAAATGTCATTCAACAGAACAAATGTATAAATAGCTTGTAAGCAGTAACTGAAACCAAGTTTGTTCCCACAGATAAAACAAAATTTAAAAATACTGCATCTTGATAAATCTTATCACTACAAACATTTAATATCTTCTGAACATTTTTCCAGGAAAGGTTAAATTAAACTTACAGTAAACCCAGTTTTTAAGGCCCACAGCAGCATGTCCATTTAAATGGTATAGGATTATTTATTTGACACAAAATGAACTTCTTTCTCAAGGCAACTTTAGTTCTATTGATTCCTAAAGCAAGTTTTTCTGATCATGTCATCACCAGTGTTATCAACAGCCAATGATCAGCATTTAATGAATGCAACTGTAGAAATAAACTAAATTTTATGGTCGCTAGAAAAAAAATTTTAAGCCCCAACCCTACAATCCCCACACCCAAAAATCAGCAAGGAATTGCATAGGTGAATAAATCCAGATGTAAGACTGTAATTATATTCAGATTACAAGAAATCATATTGTATCTTTTAGTTTCAGCTGCTAAGGTGTGATGAACAAAAGCCCCCCACAAATACAATTTCTTTAAAGCTAACCTGACTAACTGCACTACCTTGTTGTAAGGACTGATAATCCTACTGCATTTTCATGACACACCATTGTCAGAATCCTCCAGTTTAAAACACACCAGTTGGACACGTAAGTTTTAGACAGCTTTTATGTAGCTGTAAATAAAAACAAGTAAAGCTTATACTGTGAAATAAAAGCCAACAGTAATTGGCATAAGCACTGTACTTTCTGCCAAGAAAAAAGCATAGAGTCTCCTTCTCCAAAATTTCAAGTACATATGACCAGACATCATTTACAGTTTTCCAAGAAGTTTCACTCAGCTCACACCCATGAGAGATCAAACAGCTGCCATTTGACAGAAGTGGAACAGGAGAAATGTAAGGGATCCATGACATGATGTTTAGAGATGAGTTTTGGCTGAGGCCAACAGCTACAATTCTTTTCAGTGTAAGTGTACTGGTTGGCATGCAAACACAAGACAAACAGCACATCCTGAAATCCAGGGTCTGAGTCAAGAAAACAGGGTGGAACAATTCTGCCCCACATTACCATAGCGTGAGTCAAATACTCAGTTCTAACTAGCAGAGAGGGAGAGGAAAAAACCCTTTAAATAATCCTGCCTTTAATCTCCCTTGCAAAAACACCAGAATTGGTCAGATCTCAGACCTACTTTTCACAGAAAACGACAGTTCCCATTAAAAATCAATTTTATTTGGCACAAAAACAAGAGTTACAAGTTTTCTGAAAGATAACTTCTGTGATCTAAAACATTCCACTTATAACTGTTCTCTGGATCTATGGCAACTCATTTTCCAAGTTCCTTACTAAATCTGGTAATGAAGAAGTCAAAACAGGAGGCAGAGGAGAAAAAGCAAGCTGTGTAAGAGCAAGAGCTTTTGTTTCAGTTTACCCAACAAAGCCATTCTGGGAAAAACTGAAGTTTCTTGCCAAGAGCTGTAATCTTGCAAAAACAGTATTCTGGTGGAAAATTCCAAACTAACAGGCAAACCACTGCAACCACCTCAAATTAGTTCAATAGCATTTCAGTTTTATTTGTATGAACACCTAATCCATAGTGTATGCACAGTGTCAAGGCAAGAGCTCAGGCTTACACTTCTACCTGCCCAAACCCTGAACTAAATAATTAGTTTGGGGGTTTTTTTAAGAGTCAAGGGTCTTACAATTTACAACTTACAAAAGGCTGAGACTATAAAAATGTCTTGTCTCAGTTACACAATGACTTCACCTGCTCAGAAACCCCCCAGAGGAGAGCTGCCATACACAACCCTTCCATACTGCATCAAAATGTAAAATGGGAATTGTTTCATTGTGATTATATAAAAGAATCACAATTACATTCACTTAATATTAAATCATGGTGGAATAGGCAAGAAGTAGCATTTTTTCTGAATTGTCAGGCACTGTTAACCATTTTAGTAAAAGAGGTATGTGAGATTTGTTTATCACTTGATATCCAGTTCCTTACAGAAACAGAAAGGGAAAAAAAATCAAACCACCAGGAAGTAATTATCATGTAATATACTACGTTTTATGAAATTTATTGTCAATATGCTCTCCGAAACTGCAGACACACCAGTAACACCACCACTAGGACCACCTTACAGTTGGGTGGAGGCCACACCACGTAGCAGATTGAGCATATCCCAACTTCTCAATAGCCCAGAGGAGACATGAAACACCACTTTGGGTTATAAACTTACCCAAACAGAACTGTACAAGAAACCCTACCTGCCTGAAGGCTATAACCTGTCCCTGCCACTTTCTGTCCTGTCAGCTGAAGAGAGCCAGACCCGGAAAACGTCCACCCTTCTGGAAACAGACCTCCCAGAGGCTGGTGGCAATATCCAAGCACAACTGTCTACACAACACACTGTATCTCTCCCAGTAATGCATACTACAAAAATTAGTATCCTCCAGAAAAATTCCTGGACACCTGACACACTGTTTTATACTAAATGTAAAACTTACGTCAAGATCCCGTTAAATGATCTTCCTACCAAATTTGCCTGATTGTTCCGAAAGCATTTACTGTTGTAATCATACACAGAGCAGTGATTAATTTTGTTCAGACTTGATCCATTACAGAAATCATCGCGATTGTTATTCGATGTACAAGAACAGCCACAACTCTGACATTGCGGACGGTGTTTCTGTGCAACACACAGCAGACGTTGGTGAAAACAAAGCTTTTCAGTAAAACCAAAGCACGTCTTCCTAGGCTTTCTCGCACTCCTCCACACGTTGATATGTTCCCTAAATCCCTCCCCGCCTGGGACAGCGCTCAGGAACCCACTTTTCCCCATGGCGGCGCGGAGCATCCCCGGAAGCACCCGGGCCCCTCACCTGAGCCCGTGGATGAGCGGGGCGCTGTTCGACCGCCTCAGGCCGCCGCCGTCGCCCGGGGCCGCGGCGCTCCCCGGCGGCAGCTCCAGGTCCAGCTCCATCTTCTCCTGAGCCATCGCGGCGGCGGCTCCGGCTCCTCCCGCTCCGCCCATTCGCGGCCTCAGGCCGCCGCTGCCCCGGCCCTGTCGAGCCCGCGGGCGGGGGGGCGGCCGCAGCAGCGAAGCCGCATGCCGGGGCTCCGGCGGCGGCCCGTCCCCGCTGTTCCTGCTGATTCTTCTAGCCCCCGCGGGCCAAGGGCCGCTCTCCCCGCCCGGCCCCAGCGCAGGCGGGCCCAGCCGCAGGGCGCAGGCGCAGCGCTCCGGCTGCGGCCGCTCGGGCATAGCTGTGGCCGGTTTTAGGTGTCCGAAGTGTGTTCTCCAGAGGTGTCTCGCCAAGGGCCACAGCGCTGATCGCTAAATAGCGAAAATATCGCCTCTGAGTTCATGCCGAGCTGTTGTTGCTTGCAGAAATAACAGTATATGGTTCTGTGCAGGCCCAGACAACTCCAGGAATAATGAATAAAACCAAACGTTTTCAAAATACTTTAATAGCTACATGTGGCCCTAGTTTATACCTAGAGGAGGTTGTGGTGAAATAGGTTGGAAAGTCAATGCCACACTGGCTGGTGGACAGTACTGAGGCTCCTAAGTCTTTGGATGAAGTGGGGAATCTGTGGTTTGCCTTAACAGGGCATTAACCATAGAATCATGGAATGGTT
>VYZQ01017749.1:5224-32018 GCA_013400655.1 Mystacornis crossleyi
CATCCCATTCACTGTAACACTTTATGCCCAACCCATCAACCAGATGCTCGCCCATCTCATCACTTGTTTATCCAGCTATGGGCTGTACATTTTGTCCAGAAGGATACTGTGAGAGACAGTACCTAAAACTTCACTGAAATCCAAAAACATTACAAGGAGTGGCTTCCCTTGATCAACCAGGTAAGTTACCTAGTCATAGAAGGAACTCAGATTTGACAAGCAGAACTTTCCTTTCATGAAGCTGTGCTGGCTGTGACCAGTGACTGTGTTGTGCTCCAGGTTTTTCAATGCCTCCCAGAATAATCTTCTCTATAACTTTACCATGCACTGATATGAGACTAGCAGGCCTATAGTCTCCGGGGTCCTCCTTCTTGCATTCTTGAAAACTGGGACAACATTAACCAGCCACCGGTCATCTGAGATCTCTCCAGAGTCCCAAGACCACTCAAAAAATCACTGAGAGAGGTTTTGTGATGACATCAGCTGGCTCTTTGAGGATTCTTTGATGAATCCCATCATGCCCCATAGATTTGTAGGGATCCAGCTAGAGCAGCAGATCCTGCACAAATTCAGGGTCAACAAGGAGGTGATTATTCTCACAGTCATGGTCCTCCAGTTGGGGCACTGAGACCCGCTTGGTCCTCTGTTTGTGAGGTGACCATCCTCATCCTGTAATGGATGTTATTTCTACACTGCCTGTTGCTATTAAAATATTTGTAAGAACTCTTTTTATTGTCCCCCACAGTTCTGGCCAGCTTCAACTCCAGTAGAACTTTGGCTGCATGAAATTTTCTCCCTACAGTGGCAAGCAGAATCTCCGTATTCTTCCCATGTCATTTGACCTTGCTTCTACACTTTCCTTTTTTGCCTTATTTCCAAGAGAAGATTCCTGTTCAGTCAAGCTGGCTTTCTGCTTTGCCTGCCTGACTTCCAGCATCTGGGAATTACCTGCTCCTGTACCCTTCGAAGGTGATGTTTAAGAAGTGACCGATCGACCCCACTGCCGGCAAAAACATTTTCCCAGGGAACTTTACCAATTCCCTAAGCAGCCTGAAGTCTGTTCTCCTCATGTCCAGAGTTGAAGTTTTCCTGGCACTATTCCTCCTATTAACAGAGTCTAAGGCTACCTCATTCCTATGGATCAGGTTAACACTGCCAGACACATTAGGCAAGAGAAAATTTAATGCAGCAAAGAAAGGTGGCAATGCACATGGCAAGAGAGTTCCCAGCAAACTCTAGGCCAGCTGCCCCTCTTGCAGTCAGAGCTAGGACCCTCAATACCACCCACACCTCCTGTTGATGCACGGGTTGCTCAGCTGAGTGCTGTGCCCACCTGGCAGAGCCAGAAGATCGGCAAGCTTCTCCCACTTCCAGCTAGGAAGCAGCTCACCTGAGGAGTCATTTACACACCAAATCCCAACAAAGACCAGGACATAAGGAGGGGTTCCTGGCTCACCTGCACAGGAGCATTGTTCCTCTGCAAGATCTCCACCACCCGGTGGAAGCCAATAGGTGCCTTCTTCTTGGTGTAACCCAGCCAGTTCTGAAATGAGAACCAAACCTATGTTAACCCAAAAGGGCGATCCTCCAGCCACAAGAAAATGTGTTTTCTTCTTCTCCACAGCCACAACATACACTCCACAGCAGAGCCCTTCACGCAGTGCCTGGACACAGGCTAGCTGCAATCCCTTCCGTAACAGAGCTCAGGGGCAGCCCCCTTCTCTGACCTTACTGCTGCAGCCAAGCCATGCCCAGCAGAGGTCTTGGGCAGGGAGAGGAGGAAAGTATTGCAACACCCTGCAGCAGAGGTACTGGGCCCTGCTGAAATAAAACCAGTCTGTCCAGTAACTCCAGAACAAGCCAGCTATCAGTTGCAGATGCCAGTAATTGGGACTGTGTCCCCAGCAAGGCTTTCTGCAGCTCACCTTGGTGGTCAGGAGGGCATCCACATCACCCCAGGCTCGCAGCTTGGCACGGGCAGCCAGAGCAGTCAGCACATACTGCTTATCAGGAATCTGCAAGGCAGAAAGCTGCAGTCAGAGCAGTAGCACAGCTCAGAAGACCTGTGTGCGCTGAACATGAATGGCATCTGCCCCAGCCTGCCAGGACCGACACCAACAGCCAGGAAAACAGCCAAGATGCTGCCTGATGCCACAGACAGCACTGCAGAGAGCAGGAAGTGGGGATTTGCGAGTGCTGCTGCAGACAGGATACATCCATTGGAAGTCTCCACATGGCTCCCACTTGCCTTTCTGAGACTGCAGAAGGGCCCTGCTCAAAAAGGATGCCATTGCCCCCTCCCTAGCTCAGTGCTGAGCCCCTCAAATTCCTCCGGCTGAACCTCTTCATTACATACAGTTTGTGCATGTTTACAGCTAATGCTGCCAGAACAGGGGAGACTCACGCACCTTAAATGTTTTCTTCAGGTTGGTGGGGCTGCTGAACATTCCCTAGAGAAAGCAGACAAGTCAGTGCAAACTCAGCAGGGCAGGCCATGGGAAGGGTTCAGACACCTGTTATAAGGCATCTGCATTGCACAGGGTCAATCTTCTCAAGATTTTACTGCTTTTTGCTCATGACAGTGCCACAGGAGGAAACAGCTGGCTGAAGAGAGCAACTATCCCACCCCGTTAGCTCTCTGGTTTGGTTTTCCTACCAACTAGTGCACGTCCAGCACTTCCAAGACTAGTACCATGCACCTCAGCCTCATGAGATTTACAGTGGTTTCTAGGAGGCAACTCCCTGACAAACTGTTGGGTTCAATGTCTTGGAGAACACAGGAAAACTCCAAACTGGTCCCAGGGTACAAAATCTCTCTGAGGGATGAAATACAATTTCACTTTCTTTCCTTAACATGCCACAGCTTGACCACCCACATCTTGAGGGCTAAAAGGATGAGATGCAACTCTTGTCTTCTGCCGCATCATCCTCACCTCAGCCTCTGTGTAGTGGTAGAAACAGGAATAGAAGAGAGTGGTCACTAGTGGCATGTTGAGAATTGAAGCCTTGCGAGGATATTTCCGAAATAGCTCTGACTGCCCAGCCATCTCCAAGTGCCGATCATTAGCCTGTGGAATCAGGAAGACAGACAGGGTGAACATGAGCCAGGACAACTCCCTGTGTAGCTAATATCTCTAGGGACAGAGACCTAGAGAGAGTGTTGATAGCAATGTGCAAACACAGCCCTAACACAAGTCTCAGATCTGGTATTTCACAAGTGCCTGGCACAGCAGCCTGAAAAGCAATTACAGCTACACTAGCCAGGGCAGGCTGGTTAGATTCAAAGTAAGTCAGGGACAGCAAGAGATCTCACAGGTAGTCCCAGCCATGTCCTGACCAGCAGAGAAGATTTCATACCTCAATGATGATTTGTCTCTCCAACAGGGTATAATGGTCTTGGATGTGGGAGGTATCCTCAGCTGAAAATGGCAGCCTGGCCAGACATGAAGGAAAGAGACAGTGTGACCAACTCTTAAGTACAGAATCCTTCATTTACTTCTAAGTGCACTTAGAAGGATTATTTTTCTCTACCAAACAAGCCCCCATTTGCCCCAGCTTGAATGGGTAGTGAGTACTCAAGTTCCTGACCTGCTGCCCTCTCCAACTGGCTCTCTCCTAGACAGGCTCCAGAGAAAGAAATGTTATGTGGCACTTCTCACAGAACAACCTCAAGTGGATGCTATCAACTTCCTCAAGTGCTCAGGCACTCAAACTTTCACCCATTACAATCTGAAGGGTCAATGATCAGAAAGTCCCTTGCAGCATCTTTCCCCCTGAATATGCAGCAAAAGCTGCTGGACTAGAGATCACCACAAATGCTTCCTCTCTGTGTCCACAACACCCCACTCCCACTAAGGGAAAACTGACATCAGCTCTCCAACCACATAAGCCATGGCACTGGGACAGAGGTCTAATTTTCTTCACTACCACCTTCTGTGAAGAATCCACATCCCTCCCATGCTTTTGCATTTTTTCTTACCCAATGCAACCTTTCAGAAATTCCCTCCTTTTTTCTACATCCTGGATGTTCAAATGCTCCCGGTACTGAGACAGCTGGAGGGAGAGTGGAAAGAAGCAGTCTGTTCTCATGGATTTGGGAGATACAGTATTCCAGAGGGTGAAATGGGGATGAAAAGCTTTTGCCTGACTACCAGACACTCTGCAGCCAGCCTCCCCCTGCACTGAGGGAGCTTATGCTCCTGGGAATACTCACAGCAACTTCCTCGGTCCTGTCTAAGAACCTGCAAAAGGAAATTAGCAAGCATTAAGTTGGAGGCAGGCTCCTAGCAGTGTGCTCAGCCCTGCCACAAGACGCATCAACAGCCTCACCTGAGCAGATCCAGAAGGAACTTCTGCTCACCCGTCTCTCTGAGGAAATGGATCAGATGACACAAGGCCACCTGCCGCACCTCCAGCTCCCGAAACAAGATCTCTACAGGGGAGAGAGTTTATGTACAGGTGGGTAAAGTAAGATAGCACTACCAAGCCAGAGGGGCCTCAGCACAGTGCCTGGAGTTGAAAGTCATTAGCAGGATTCAACAAACTTATCCTATCTCAAATCACAGTCTTGGAGGCTGGAGCACAGAAGAGCCCAGTCACTGGGCTGATAGCTCAATTCACAGCCATGTGCTACCTCTACAGATTCATTTTCATTGATCCCATCACCACCACCTACCACTGCTTAAAGCTCCTCTCTGGAGCCTTTGTGGGCATCACCATCTCCCCCGCCTCCCACATTACACCTGCTACAAAAATATTTCATGCTCAGTAAAACAGCAATACCCCAGATGCTCTCTTTCTAACTTGCACTCAGTGAAAGAATTACCCTCTCTGTCCTTAACTGAAACACACTATAGAAACTCCAGCCCCAGTCAAGCTCACCTCTCCTTAGCGTCCGTTTCAGGAATATCAGGACCTGTGAGCATAGAGAGACAGCTCGGAATTAAGACAGACAAACGAACAGCAAACTGGTCAAGGCCTAGAGAAGCTTTTGCAAAGGGCTCTGAAAACACAGCTCTTACAGCCCTGAACTTAATTCTGGTACCCACTACACTCACAACAAGCAGTGAGCCTGGGCCAGAGCTGCCTAGATGCTTGCCTAAGCTCCTGCTCTGGAGTTTAGATGAGTGAGACCAAAGTTTACAAAGGAAAACCTTTCCATGCAAAATCCAAGCAATTAAAAGACGTGGATGAAGGAAGCTCTGACACAATCCCATTTCCTGTCTGATACTTTAAAAGCCAGAAAAACTTGTGAGACCCCAGGTCCCAAATCTTCTGTGCTGCAATGAGCAGATTGAACCTTGACCTTCAAGAAGTAGTTGCAAAAATCCACAAGACTGATGGATCAGATTCCTTGTTATTAACATCAGTTAACATTAATTCTGCAGAGTGGCAGGAGAGACAGCAGTAACATGGAATTTCCCCATCTTAAGATTTGACACTTTCTAGTAACTTTGGTTTGAACTAAAGAACACCCCCTAGTCTTGCAGGACTGGGTGGCCAGCTGACTGCATTGTCACAAGCACTCTCTGTGGGGCCACCCAGAAGTCCCAGCCCTGTATGGCCCCAGCAGGACTCACAGCTGTAATGACATTCCCATCATGCCCTGCCACAGCTTCATCCAAGAGCACTAGCTTGTCCTGCAGGGAGCGAAATCTCTCTAGAGAGCAGACCTAGAGAAAGAAGAGGAAGAAGTAGGCATGTGGGACATGAGACAGCTGTCAGGCTGAACCAACCCCCAAGGTATTATCTATTCCTCTCCCATAAGCCCTTCAGCAACACAAATAACTGCCCTCCCAATGAGCGGAGAAGTTCGCATTTAGCTGAAACCACGTGCTGCATAATCCCTGGAAATCTGTCCACAAGGGTTGCAGTCAACCCTCATTACTGCCCAGTCTAGGACAGCAGACAACGTACATTCAGTACAAACACCCCTGTAACAAGACAAAACTTTCCTGTACAACACAAACCACTAGCCCTGACAGGAGGAAGGAACTCTGCAGGCCCCGTTCCACAAAGGGGACCAGAAAAGTACAGTCGTAACTCTTTTTCCCTTCTTCTTACCCCACATCTGTGGCCTCTCGAACCTTTAGTTCACCTCAGCCTTTAAGGAGACACATGCAGAGTAAAACCACAATCTCCCTATGTGTTCACTGCACACTGAGGTAGCTGAGACTAAGATTACAGCTCCAGCGAAACCAAGACCACTTCAGTCTTCCTCCCTCCATTTGCCACCAACTGAGAATGGAGATAAAGCCCCCTTCCCCAATTTTTTAAAATAAACCCAGCCCCAGGGAGCAGAAAGGGTAGAAAGGGACACAGCAATACTGATACCTACTGTCAGAGCCTTGCTGAGGGGACAACTCAAGTCAAGTAAACAAAGCAACAAAACCCTGAAGTTCTCCTGCTGCTCCTGAGCTAGTGTGATCCCAGCACTGCCACCTGGCAAAGTAACAGACAGGCAGACCACCATCCCTACTAGGTGTTGCAAGCAACACAGATCCCCTCCTTGCTCCCAGAACAGCCAGGAGCATAGGAAAGTGTAAAGCAGTTTAGAACAAGCCACCCTCCATCTCTTACAAGCAGGTGGGAGAGCAAAGTCCTTACCTTGCCTCTCTGCATTCGCCTGACTGTATCTTTGGGGCTCCAGTCACTGCTGTAATCCTGCCACAAGAAAAATAAAGCACTCTTAAGCCTCAGATCATGTCAGCAGTCTCCAAGCTGCTTTCCACTTCTGCTGCCTCAGTGATAGCCCACATGTAGCTACTCACACTTACCCAGCTGCTCCAGGGAAGGTGTTAGTAGGATGTATACGTACATTGTTCGGGTGCAAATGCTGAGCCCTCAGACTCTGCATATGCTGGTGTGGAGGGAAGCTAAAGGCTCATATGTTAACACAGCCTTTCTAGTGCCTCAGTAAGGCCTGTCATCATATCCTTTGTAAGAAGTGCATTGCATCAGGTTGTCCTCCTTGCAAACTGTGTATTTTGTTGCGTTCAGGATGAACAAAATACATGCCAAACAGGCTAACCCAAAACTGAGGGGCAAGGAGTCAGTTTCTTGTTACAATTCAGACAGACTTCTGCTGGTGAGCCTTCCACAGCAGCATGGAGAGAGCAGGGACAACAGCCTCAGGCAAGCACCTGGGGAGTCGCACAAGACAAGGACAATGTGACAAGGGCATTGCAGCCTGTAGGACCATCTTAAGGTAATACGCTACCACTGCTGCAACGACCAGAATTTTCCCCCTGCAGCCTGCAGGGACACTGGGATCTGAAACACTGGATAAAAAGTGATGGTGGCCTGAGCCACTCCTGAACTCAGACACCATAAAGTCATCTAGGTCTCTGTGAGGCACTCAAGCCATTGGTTGCAATTCAGCTTTCTGCCTCAAAAGGCCCAGAGAAAGGGAGCAACAAGAACCAGCTCTGAGGACACTGACTTTTAAAATCCATTGAAGATTTACTGAAAGCCCAAATCTAAGGATAAAAGGTATGACCCAGTCCTATTAGGGGACCTCTGCACATGAGTCTCTGAAATCCACATATAGCTGAGTGTCAAATATCCTGAGCACCAGGGTTCCCTCCAGCACCTCTGGCCAGAGGCAGCTTCTCAGCCTGTCACTGTCAAGACACTTATCAAAAGCTGCCACTAACTTTCCCTTCTTTGTTCCACCCCACTTACACCACTCCATCTGCATTTAAGGGGCTATATAATCCTTTTCCTTCCTGTTCCACTGCTTCTGCAGGCCCAGAACACAACAGAGCACACTTGTTTCTCCTGCTGTGCTTTGAGGAAGTGCTGTCGTTAAGTTATGTCATTAACGGCTAAGTGACATAAATACACCAACCTGGGGAGGATCAGATGGCCAAAGACAGGTGGACCATGAACCCTAGCAGCTCAAGGATGCAAGTGCCAGCTGCTGGAGGAGATTGGGGTCTGGGATTCAGCTACAAAACAAACCAGCTGTCTAAGACCAGCTACTGGAGGGACCTATAGAGTGTATGTTACACTAGTGGAACTGGTCAAACAGAAAGAAAGCTCAGGATCAAGCTTGAGCGTTTTCTGTATGTGTCTATTCATAAAGGCACTGGTTTCTGTCAGTGTTAATCCATGCAGGCAGCTGTGTTAGTATTGTGCATGTCTGTATCTGTAGGGAATATGTGCTCAGTCCTGTTACTGGCTGGACCTAGGGACACGGAACTACAACCTCACACCTAGTAAGAGGAATCCACCCAGTCCCAAAATCCTCTAGATTCTCCAACACCTATCACTGCATATCTGGTAGATGAGCATTCCTGCCAATTGCAACACTGTCTCTGTGCAACTCTGTCTGTGTTGTCCCAGTGATTCATGAAGAGGAAATTTCAAAACTTTCATATTTAAAAAAATGTAAAAACCACATGTGATGCCAGTTTATCTGACCCAGCATGAAAGCAGCTGTAGACATAGCACTATTTAGAAATCCTTTCTACAAAGGATTTGCTGGGCTATTCATTAAAGGGAGTAACCAAGATCCCCAGGAAAGCTCCCTACTTCTGAGCAAAAGCAGAGAATGCCTAAATTACTGCAAGGCTGCATTCCGCAGTTCCCTGTCCTATTCCCTGCATTGCCCTCTTCTGTCTGAAGCAGCAATTATTCACTTCCCATGAAACCAGTAGAGTAGGAAGTTCACTAATCTCGGCATACAACGAACACAGGCTGCTCACCTTGTACTCAGCTTTTGGTCTGCGCAGCTCTGGGGCGTAGTTTTTAACTCCTGTGTCAGTGAGGGCTGAGAGGGAAAGGCACATAAAAATCCTGATTCACATCCACTTCCAAACCCATCCCGTTCTTGGTTTTCACGGCAGAAGACCCAAACTTAAGCACCGAATGGCAGTACAGCATTGCTCTAAAACAAATATCTGTCAGTTGTACATAAGTAATTACCCCAGATCACCATGCAAATTCTTTAATTTTCTTGAGGGAAGAACCATCCATGATGGAACTTTTAGACAGCAAATGAATCAGTTTCCCTTTTTGCACTGTAAGGCAGATGACACTTCCCCTTTTTTGGAAATGCTTTGTTTCATGTAAATCTGCACCCCTCCCAAAATGAGGCAGGGACCCAAAACTTACCATCTGAAAGGGACTGGAAACTTGGAAGTTTGTTTCGTCCTGAAATAAAAACACTGATGAGAGACTGTCTCTTCACCAGCAACATCTGTTGCACAGGAAACATAAACCTAGACTGCAAGCCAGTTTACTGCAGCTATGCCACTGTAGAACAAGCCACTCTGTACAGTGATTCATATCACACCAGCACAGCTGGGGCTCACCTGCTTACATTTTAAGGCTACCATCCAACACTGAAGTTGTCTGTGGCATCGCACACCACACCACACTCCATTCCTATCTGCTCTCTTGGTGCTGAGGCCAGGAGAGGTTAGAACCTGAATTCACCCATCTACCTGCAGAGCAGAGGCTCAAGCACATAGCACTGCAACACAGGCCATGGCAACATGGACAGCTCCATCCACCAGCGCTGCAATTTGGATGCCTTTCTTCATCACTTTATTGTCAAAGGTGAGAGTGAAAAAACACCCCAGAGAAAGAGAGACAAAGTAAAAGCTGCTTTGTTGTCTGGCTGTGAGAGAACAGAGCTGAACTCCTGCAAGCTGTATATGCTTGCCCATGGCCTGCTGCATAGTTCCCCCTGGTAACCAGCTACGCTGCCACTAGTGCTATCATGTGTTTGCTGAACCAACACCAACAGCAGCCAGCTGAGCTCAAAATAAAGGATAATCAATCTGTTTTCTGTATAGAACTGAAAATCAAATGAGGGCTACATAGGTCAAACCAGTCCCCTTGCAGCCTGCTCTTTTCCACTAACCAAATGGATTGCCACACAGTGCTGTGCTCTACCTTGCTGTTCTGTGGAACCTGGATTTTAAGAAGCCGTAATGTCCAAAGCCCCTTCCCACTCCACAAAAGCATGTGATCTACTGCACAAGACAGTCTTCAATTTCTCACCAGTGAGCAATACACTTCCACCCTGAGGAAAGATTGGAGCTTCTTTGTTTTGCAATACATTTCAGATAAAACCATTTACATAAGGTAACACAGTTGCCCCTTGACAGTCTTAAGGGAAAACACTTTTGTAAATATGGTATATAATGACCCTCACCTTTGAACAGGCTGCTTAGGGAGTAGAAAGAAGCTTGTTTGGGAAGAGCAGCATAGGAGGAAGAGCCCTTCTGTAGGCTGGAGTCTCGGCCATCCAGGGAGCTAGTGCTGCCGGAGGCTGTCTCTTTGATTGACCAGGAGATACCTGTGTGAAGACAGAAGTAATTTTTAACCGAAAAAGAGTCTGTCAAGAATGATCTTCTAGCATGGCAGGAACATTACCAAATGTGTGCTGGTCAGTTCTGCACTAGCACATCTTGCTAAGTCTGACCCTCAGCACTAAGTAGGTGCAGTGCATCTTTCCATGCAGAATCCCAGTCTCATGTAATGCTGCTTGTTAAGCAGCGGCGTGTTGTCCTCCAGAAATGGCTGGTTTCGGCAACGTCGTACAGCTGGTTATGGCTTGTGTCAAAAGAATACACAGACACCCCCACCATTTATATATTATTGCATGGGGCAAAGCATAGTTCTTGTTCGGAAAGTACAAAGCAAGACAGGGAGTCCCTGGCCTACCTCAAATTGCAGAAGCCTAAAAGTATGCATTCCTGAACACTGGAAGACTAAGACAGTTTTCCTTCCCACACAGACACAACAGCTCTCAGTGTGCACATGCTGCTGGCAACAGTGCCTATGTCTCCCTCCTGCCTGTTCAAGACACAGCTCCCCCTTGTTTTCACACAGCTGCACAACACACATATTTTAGGATCAGGATGATAGACAAAAAACCACGATAGGTAGAGAGGTCCTGGGTGGGAAAAGAAACGAGGGAGGAGCTACAGCAAAGGACAAGAAGATCAGTCTTTGAAGATCCTTTGGGTGATCTGTATGTAAATTTTCATCGTTTGACACTGGCTAGCAAGTGTCACATATTCTGTGGGTTATGACAAAAGCACAGCACACAGCATTGTGTGTGGGCCATGAGCTCACTCCCATCATCACTAGAAACACATCTGCTTAACGTTTACAGCTCCCTTTCAAATTTCAAGCCTAAGTGTCATTCTATAAACATACATCAAATCTTGGATTATCTGCTTAAAGTCCTGTGGAGCCAAAACACAGAAACTTTAAATAGTGCCACTTCAGGCAGTGGTGTGAAGGAAATGATCGCCTAGCATCTCACAGGCCACCTGAGCATGACGAGTATCAATCCATAAGCCCCAAAATACCTGCTCTGAGCTTGGCTACATATTAGAAAAAACACAGCAGATTCCCTCCACTTGTCTGCACTCCTCTTTTTTACACAGTTTGGGCTTCTGCTCACTCTCTTTTCAGTGGATCTGCTCAGGTAAATCAAGTAGCTCACAATGTGACCTGGGAGACTAGAATCAGATTAGATATGCAGGATTAGATAGCAAATAATACTCCTGGACCTAAGTGACTTGACTTAAGCACCAATTTTAAACTCCCTCTGTCTCAAGGATAATTTGCAGTACTTCTGCACTTACTTCCCACAGGTTCTCCGCTCCAGCTGACCCTCTCGAGGTCGTCATCATCATCATCAACAATATCCCGAAGGCTGTTCACTGCCCGTTTGGATTCCTTTAGCTACACACAAAAGAGCGAGCTTGCATAAGGACCATCAGAACTGAAGAATGCATTTCATTTCCTATTACCATCAAACAATCTCTCAAAGAACTTTGAATACAGCTTCTTCAGCTTCCATTGCTTCTTCTTGGGATGGTATTTTAGTCCTGTAGCTGTTCAGCAGACAGAGTAGCCCTTCCTCACCACTGGGAACCCCAAGGACATCTACACAGACACTAACAGCTCAACCAGCTGGAGATGCAGTTTGGTGCGTGGGCGAGGAACCGCGGTCCTAATGCGATTTCGGACTGGCTACTGTGGGAGGAGAGACGGAGCCCTTGGTACCCTCCGCAGTGGGCAGGAGGTGACAATCCACCTACAGAACATCAACCCTCCGCGATGCGCAGGGCCCAGGCCCGGGCTGGGACGGCCAGGGAGGCTCTCCCGGCGAGGGTGTCTCACCGGCAGTCCCGAGGTCGGACCCTCCCTACCTGCGAGAGCTCGTCATCCTCATCGTCGAAGGTGAAGGCCCGGAACTTGGAGCTGTGCCAGTACTCCTCCTCATCTGCCCGCACCCTGCTCATCTGCAATGGCACCGCGCGACTGCCTCAGCAGAGGGAGGGAGCGGCTGCCTCGGGGGCATCACCACCCCCGCCTCTAGTCCTGGTCCCGGTCCCGGCCCCGGTTCCGGCCCCAGCCTCGCCGCCCCCGGCCCTTCTCTCACCTCGCCGCCCCTCCCGCGCCAGCAGCGCCGCTGTCCTCACGGCAGGGCAGGGCAGGGCAGGGCAGGGGAACGGGAGACGGGGAAAGCAGCGCGCGGGGCACGCCGGGACTTGTAGTTCTCCTGCTGGGCGCGGCGCGGCCGCTCCGGGTTCACGTACTACGAGTCCCGGCGTGCCCCGCGGGCCGCATAACGTGCCTTTGGACTACCAGTCCCAGCGGGCCGCGCGCGCGGCGGTGCGGTGTCTGGGTCGGCAGCCGGGATCGGGGCTCCGGGAGTTGTGGGCTGACTCTCGGAGCTGTGGACTGACTCCCGGAGCTGTGGACCGGCGGGAACGGGACGGGACGGGAGCGCCAGCCCCAGCTGCTGGCGGCGCGGCGGAACCAATTAGCCGGGCGGAACCAATAAGCCGGGGTTGCTCCGCGGGGGCGTGCCGGAAGAGCCCGTGCCGGGCGGAAGGCGGGAGGCGGCGCGGCGATTCTAGCAGCTTCCACGGGTGCTCGGAGCGGAGGCGGCAATCCCGGTCCCGATGGCCAAGTGGGGGGAGGGAGACCCACGCTGGATCGTGGAGCAGCGGGCGGACGCCACCAACGTCAACAACTGGCACTGGTGAGCGGGGCAGCTGCGCCCAGATCCGCCCGGGAGGCCCCGGGGCGGAGGGGGCTGCACGGCCGGAGTCGCGCGCAGAGGGTCCACCTCCCGTCCCCCCCTTGCGGACTGGTGCTGAGGCGGGGGTGTCCAGGCGGATCCTCCGGGGCGGCCCTCGGCTGCGTGCGTGTGTAGGGGTCTGCACGAGCCGATGTGTGCCGGGGGAATGCGTGGACGTGGCTTGGGGGAGAAATCTCTGTGTGTCTGTGTTGAAGCGGGGCAGGGAGACAAGAATCGAGGAGCGCTGGATAGTCCCAATATGTGCTGGCAGCGTGGCCTGTCCCAGATTCTCATCCCGCTCGGTTTTCCTGCAGGACGGAGAGGGATGCCTCCAACTGGTCCACGGAGCGGCTGAAAGCTCTCCTCCTGCCTGTCAGGGTGGAGGGTGAGGAAGGGGCGTGTGAGGTGACAGAAGTGAGCAAACTGGATGGAGAGGCCTCCATTAACAACCGCAAAGGGAAACTTATTTTCTTCTATGAGTGGGCGATCAAGCTGGCGTGGACTGGTGAGTGAGGTGCACCCCTCCTGTTTCAAGGTCAGAGTCATGTATAATATTAAGGGGAAGGATGCTTATCTCACTTAGAAAATAAAATTAAAGGGAAGTATTGTATTTTGATACAATACAGGCTTGCTTTTACAACAACCTGAGTAAGAAAGGTAAGAAAATTACAGAAAAAAAGTAAGAAAATTACAATATAATTGTAATTGCAGGCACCTCAAAGACAGGAGTGAAGTACAAGGGTTATGTGGAAATTCCTAACCTCTCGGATGAAAATGACATTGATGAAGTTGAGGTAAGCACAGCTGGATGTATGGAGTATTCTAACAGGAATACTCACAGCATTAATATTTACTTCCTTGTTACCTTTCTTAGAACATTTGTGTAGAATTTTTTACTGCTAGAGCTGCTTACGTTAATGGAATCAAAGAATGGTTTGGGTTGGATGAGATCTTTAAAGGTCGTACATTACCAACCTCTCAGCCATGAGTAGGGACATGTGTCACTAGACCAGGTTACTCAGAGCTCCATCCAACCTGGTCTTGAACACCTCCAGGGATGGAGCATCCACAGATTCTCCAGGCAACCTGTTCCAGTGCCTCACCACCTTCCGGGTAAAGAATTTCCTTCTAATTTCTAATCTAAATCTACCGTTTTTCAACTTAGAACCGTTATCTTTCTTTCTGTCACTACACTCCCTGATAGAGTCGCTCCCCCATCGTGTTGTATCTTTATCAAATTAATTCTTGTCTTCTAGATACAAGGGCTCTATAGCACATGAAGGTATTTAGGCACACACGTACAGTACTGTAGGCTGAGAGATGAAGTGAAAGATGAATAAAACTGCAGGACTGTTTATGAAAGTTTAGCTGCAGTCTGTGATGTTGAATTGAGTAATAAAAGAAGCGTGCACGTTTGTCCTTGTTAATCAATGCTTCTCTTTGTTGTTCAGATCCTTGTCAGCCTTGCTAAAGATGAGCCTGACACTAACTTGAAGACCCTGATGAAGCAAGAGGGTGCAAAGAAAATTAGAGATGCAATGAAAACTTACATCAGCACTCTTAAAACAGGTATGTAACTGAGAGGGAGAAGTGTTATGGGAACCCATATGGACTAATTCTAAAGAAGGGATGGGGGGAAAGAGGAATTGCTCACTCCACCTCAACAGAAGGGTGTCAGAGCAATAACGGTAACTTTTCTGTATTTTTGGAAATTGTTAGGATTTGTGAAGAAACACTTCTCGTTCTAGACAGTGTAGCAGAGTCCAGAAAGATTGGTTTTGTGATAACCCAGTAATTAACAGTATTTTTGGATTTATGTTTTAAAACTGAGAACGCCCTTCACGTGCTGAAACTCAGCTATATAGAGAAAAGCCAGTAAAATGTGTTTGTTATCCAGTGACACAGTCACTGCCTGTGGCACAATCTGGTCTTCACTTTCTCCCTTGGAAAGGGACATCTTCTCCAGTTTGTGGTTTGGTTTTTTTTTTCTTTCCTCTTGCCACACTAGTAAAGACACCTGGTGTTACTTGAACAATGTGTTTTGGTTGAGTTTGGCTTCCCTCTCAAATACAGGCTGGGAACACTACAGTTGCTTTTTATATCCGTTTACCTGTATTACACTACCTGTTCTAGATACGCTGGGTACAAATCACCACTGGTTGCTGTTTCTCCAGGATCAAATTTCTGTACTTTGGGGGTTTTTTTCAGGCACTATAGTGTTCAGGCTGGGAGATGCAGTCACCCAGTGAAAGATAAGAATGCTAATCAGGAAAAACTGTATGATCTTGTGGGCTGCAATAAATGAGAATAGGTGGGAACCAAGTATTGTAGGATACAGGTTCGTGCACATATGATAAAATTCTGCTTTAAAATGGAATTTTACCATGATAAGGAGGAAGAAAAATGCAAAATGTCTTATAATTGGTAAAAGCAGAAGTGACTGAGCTGGAGAAAAAGCAAATGTAATTCCGAAAGAGGCTGAAGGTTCTGATGCAGTTACAAAAGTGTTAATGCTGCTGGACAGGGCGCTGACAAGGCCTTCCCTGGGTTTCCATGTGTAGTCCTGGCATGTGGTGTTGGTAAAGGTAAAGAGGGAGTTAGAAGTTACTATTGTTTACTGCAGTGATACAAGAAATGAAGAGCCGGTGTGAAAAGAAATGGAAAAGCTTGGTTTGGTGTGTGTAGGCCAGCAAGGCAAAAGTGTTTGAGATGTGATTGCAATTTATATTAGAGAGTGAGAGAGGAAAAAAGCTACATAAGTGTAAGGCTAACCAACATTATTGTGAGAGCAGCGTGTGGAAGATGTCTAGGCTATGAAAAGGAGTTAAATTCCTAATTGTTAGTGTAGGCAGGTTCTGACAGGGCCTTCGGTGGACAGTAGTGAAAGAATTAATTGCTTGTAAAAAGAGGTCTGTTTACTTTTTCTAAAAACTTTTTCAAGTCATGGATGCTAGCAAGAGCAAGGGGAAAACCAGGAAGCCCTTTTTGATTGTGTATTTCAAAGTACAGTCAGAAGGTTTACCTGATCTTTTATTGGTTTCATGGGCACATTCCTGTCTTTCCAGAATTCACCCAGGGCATGATTTTGCCCACAGTGAATGGTGAACATATGGAAACAGCACCTCAGGTGGCTCCTAAAGCAGAAGACCGCAAGGTAAACAAAACTGTGCAAACATGCTTTGGGATCAGTGAAGAAAGGTACACTGTATTAGATTCTGGGGCTTACAGGAGCAACCTATGTTGTGTATAGGGTATATACATACAGGAATTGGCAATCTGTGGAATAAGTGTCACTGTTTCCATAGGCAGCACATGATGTTTCTTCAGCAAGTGATAAATCTGCTTTTTACATTTAAGTATGGTTGTATCTAATTGCATCTTTACCAAGACCTTTTGTTTTTCCCCTTGGATATGTAAACCGTTTGTTGATTTTTGGTTTGGGAGTTTTTTTGTGAAAAAAAGTGTGTATGTGTTTGTTTTCCTTGTTGTTCTGCTAGACGGCTGCCAGGAGCAATACTGCCCCATCGCAGTCCAAATCCATAGGAGTCAAGATCCCTACCTGTAAGATCAGCTTGAAGGACACCTTCTTAACATCTCCTGAGGAGCTCTACCGGGTATTCGTTACTCAGGAGGTAATGCCTGGCTTGTTCTGAGAGTTGTTCTTTGCATATAGGAGGCTCTTCCTCATAAGTTTTTTAAGGTGTTCTGTAGGACACTCCCAATCCATAAGAATGGAATAAGAAAGCTGTTCTGCAGAGTAGTTGCTTAAAGCTTGTGTGTGCATCTTTTCACACAGCTAACAATAGGGTATTAATGCCAACCAGAAGCAAGTTCCAGACCGCAGTCAGCATCTCTCTCTAGGTGTATCCCTTACTGCATGTTGCCAGATCACTTGGGATTTACAGTTGTGTGCTTCTGGTTTGTTTTTGTTTTTTCCTTTTAAGGTTAGGTGGTATCAAAGCATACTTTGGGAACAGCTTCCACTTCTCCACACACTATTGTATAGTTTAGGAGGAGAGAGCAGCATCGTGTCATATTTAAACATGGTCTTAGTCTTTTGTTCTTCCTATTTTGATTATAAAAATGAAAAAGCAAATAATATTTTTTCTTAGAACTAGGCTTCATTAAGAAATCAACAAAGTAAATCGAGGTGTGACTCAGAACACTGCATTGCATTAGAAAGCTGGGGGTTCTTTTCCTTGGGCAGGCGAAATGCTGTAGTGGCTAAAACCTTGCTTTTCTGGCCAGGGCAGGGGTTTTGTCTTTTGCTGAAGACCTTACACTATTGACTTACCTCCTCTTCCAGAACTTTTGTAGCTGGATGGGAGGCAACAAGTTTGCAGGAAGATAATGTCAAGTAATACGGGTCTGCTCCTGAATTCTTTTCAGATGGTTCAAGCTTTCACGCACGCACAAGCCACCTTGGAGGCCGATAAAGGAGGCAAGTTTCAGTTGCTGGATGGCAGTGTCACAGGAGAGTTTGTTGACCTAGTAAGTACTAACTAGTTCAGGTGTATCTTGCTCAGAGGCAGCACTTTTATCAGGCTGTAACTTCTTATCAGTTCTGTAACAATGCTTCTGTTAGCTAACTGTGGGGTTCTACCTGATGTCCAATAGTTACGTATAATTTCTGTGGCTATTGAAGCATTTCTAGTAGTATGGATTAATGGATGGGACTTCAGGCTGGGGAGAAAATGCAGCTTCCAGTCATAGATCTCCCCTGTTTTTGTGTTATTTTACTTTCCAGGGGTTGGAGGAGTGTTAAAGATAGTAACTGACCCTTTTTCTCTTTGGCCCAATTGTCACTAAAGTCTTCTGGACAGGGACTCTGTCTCAGTGTTCGGGGCTGTACTGTTGCATACCCTTCTAGAAGGGGATTGAAAAGAAAAGGACACTTAAAATCGCTTTCCCTCTGTGTGTGTGTGTGTGTTTCTCAAGGGATTTCTAAGGATTCATTCATATCAACACAATTCTAGATGTTTTCCATTAGACTATAGGAGTTACAAAAAATTACTACTCAGTCTTTGTCTCCCTTTTCAAGGTTCCTGAGAAGCAACTTGTTATGAAATGGAGATTTAAATCTTGGCCGGCTGGTAAGTAGTCCAGAAATGGACTATGCTATTACTGCCCTTGCCTGTCCTTGAAGGATTCCAGCACCATTTGCCACACTGTATTGTGGCTCGTGATCGGGGAGCACACTGTGTTCTGGGAGCTGCTCCAGTGTTATCCCAGCTTCCTATCCCACATTAGCATGTCTGCATCTTCAGCCACTGTGTGGTTGAAGTGACCAGGTAGAAGGATGAAGTAGCTGCTTGTGCAGCTGTAGCTGCAACTGCTTCAAACCCCAGGAAGGGGGAGCCCTCTCCTACCTGTGTTTCTAGGGAAGGCCTACAGCTGCCATAAGTAGATCCTCTGGGAAGGACCTCGAAGAGTCTTTTAAGTGGTGCCCTGTGAAAGGAGGGGCAGAGCAGCCCTGGGGGCTGTATGTACTGTACTACACACTGCTGACAGATTGGCTTTGGTTCCTCTAGGGCACTTTGCAACCATTACCTTGAACTTCAATGACAAAGGTGGTGAGACAGAGGTGTGCTTGGAAGGGAAGGGCATTCCTGCCAGTGAGGAAGAAAGAACAAAGCAAGGCTGGCAGCGCTACTACTTCGAGGGCATTAAACAGACATTTGGTTATGGTGCCCGCTTGTTTTAATACCGGTTGCTGGGAGGCTCTGCCTGAAGATTCTGCCACATGGACTGATAAATTTCTCGCCTGTTCCTTTCTAATCTTGGCCCTGCCACTGAGTAAAGCGGGATAACAGGTGATGAGGAAGGCCATGGAGCAGCACCACTTTCAGTCCCTCACTGCTTTGTGCATGTCTTGTGCTGCAGGGGATTCTCTTACATGTACATACTTCTATTGCTAAATAAACCTAACTTAAAAAAACCTGTGGAATTTGTGTGCTCAAATCGGCTTGAGTTCAAAGGGTTGTGCGATAGGCTGAGGGAGGGATCTGTCTGGAAAAACACCGATCAATGAGGAGTGCTGATGCCAATGTGATTTACTCCTCACTTCTGGGGGAGTAGAGAGTATGAGCTTGATGCAGTTTTTAGTCTGGGCAGCTGCTCCTTTTCTCTCTGCTTTGATCTGCCGCTAGTAAATGTTTCAAAACATTTTTGAAGGGATCTATGATGCTGTTCAAGCTGTTCCTTTGCGCATCTCCTTCTTTAACACAGTCATTTCCTACTCTTCCACTAGTCTGCTCTACGATGATGATCATGCAAACCAGTGCTAGGGAAACTCCCACCTACAGAATGGTTCTAGAAGGTTGTGGGGCCCAGGGCCAGCTACCTCCAAGAGCTTCAGGCCAAAGCAAACTGGTTTTTTTCAGAAATAAACCTGGCCTCCATCTAGAGTCTACGAGAGTGCAGTACTTTTCACTCATCATACTTCAGCTACTGCTTTAACTGGTGAGGAAGAAAAAAATTGCTTGCTCTCCCCTGCTAATACAGTTAGTTCCTGGAGCTGTCTTCAAAAGCAATAAACTTGTTTATAGGAGGGGTGAAAATCTGACTCTTACCAGAAGTGTCAATCTGCTTAACCTCAAGGGCGACAAGTGCTTAGTTTTCTTTTTGAGGCATGAGCTTCTGTTGCATACTTTGTTTTCTGCTAGCGTTTCCTCCAGAGCTCCTCTAGTAAGCTAGAAGAGAGTAATGTTACTGGGTGAAATTTACTGGTTTGGGGAATTTTCTTGGGTTTTTTTCATTTTTAAAATCTGAATGGTATGTGGTAGCTGCTCCCTTCAATAGAAGAGACATGAAAAAATTACTTTAGTGCCTGTTTAAAAAAAAATCCTGAATGGAGTTGTTTGAGTCTCCTTTTAAACTATAAAGAGCATTTTGTCTGTTCTCACTATTTCAAAGTGCTGAAATGTGAAAAAATCTTGATAAAGTGTGTACAGACAGACATCAAGAATGCAGCCTGGAATTCAATTCTGTAGTGTGTACTCAGCCCTGATCTGACCTGTGAGAGCAAAGGAAGTTGTACAAAGAGATAGCTGTAGATAGGGTAGAGCTTCCCTGTGTCATGCAGGGTTGTCTTCCCTAAAGCACTGTCTGGCTGGGAAAGTGGATGCAGGTATTTTTCCAGGATTTTTGTGCACAGATGAACTATTGTACGCACCTGGTAGGCTGCAGGGCGTGGGTAACATGATGGAGGCACACTGACATCACTTTACAACATGTATGCTTGGTTTTCTGTTTGGGAAATCCTGGACAGAAACATGGGAAACCTTAAACAGCAGGGCTAGCAAGTGAGTTCACAGCCAAAAGTTTGGTAAAAGAAAAGCAAAATTATTTAAAAACTGAAATAACAATCTTGTTCTAAGTCAACGAGGCAAGCGTGACAGCTGAATTGCGATGTCCTTGCTGTGCTTCGGCAGCTGTGCTGTGGTAGCAGTGCTCGCCTGCTGCAGGCTCTGCTGGCACAGCTGGGCCAGGGCAGCAGAAGGCAGGCCCTGCTAATCACCTGCTGCTGGAAGGTTAGGAAACGGGACACGAAGGCAACTGAAGTGGAATTTTAATTGCCTTCCTTTCATCACAAGCAGGGTTTACTTCAGGCATCCTGCTGCTACTCTAATAGGACACGTTTTGGCCTCAGCCAGCAACCCACATGCACGGGGCTCATGGACTCAGGGCTTTGCTCAGAGGCCATTTGAGGGCTCTTCCAGCAAAACTGACTACCCTGAGTTTTGCTGGTGCTTCCCCAGCTGGCTCTCTGCCCCACAGGTTGGAAATCACCGTCCTCACAGCAGCAGAACAGGCTGTGTAATGTAGCCATGCCTTGGCTGCCGTTCACACGTGAATCTCTTGGACTAACCCGGCGGCGAAGGAAAGCTTGTGCTAAAAGGCCAGGCTGTGCACTCAGGCAGAGCGTGCCAGGCTGTGCCAGCTCTAACAGGGCACAGCAATGGTAATTAAGGCCTTACACCACTTCACATGTTTACTTGGTGAACGAGATCTGAGTCTTAAGTCATGCTAGAGAAGGTCGCTGCACTGCATCTGCTGCCAGCAGATACACACCTTCAGCTACAGCTGACCTCCAGTGCAGCTACATGATGCTAACGAGAAACCCCAGACCTTTGCTGTACTTGGAAGTGTTGGGAGACAGTCACAGGTTGCAGTTTTCAGCTATTTGGGGAAGGGAGGGATGTATAAGATTATGGAGAAAAGCAAGGCTCAGCATACTCTGGCCCAAAGGCTCTTTAAGAACCTGACGTAGGATAAGAGGGAAAATCTTGTGAATTACAGAAAACAAAGGTTAAAAACCCAGAAAACAAGTGAATTTTTCACAGTGATGAAAATCAGAGGTGGATCCTCACTGAATATGCCATTATGAGGCACATGGAGATGAGTAAGGAGCAACCATGAAACAATAAACCAAAGGGGTCTCTGAACTTTTTTGAGACTGTCGGCAATACTCTATATAATACTTTTATTAGTAAATAAAGGAAGGCCTAATAAAGCTGTAATGAATCCTGTACATTTTGGTATAGAAGATAATATACTTGGTTACTTAAAATTAAAAAAAAAAAAAAACAAAACAACAAACCCAAAAAACACAACATTACCACTGGTGCTGTAAAGGACAACTTTAGGAGACAAGTTTAGGATAGAAAATTATCTTGACCAAGTGGAAAAGTGAGGTCAGCAGGACTACGGCTGAAAACCTGCAGTGTTGTTGAGGTTTGTTTTTTTTTCTAATCTGCTCCAGAGGTGTGCCTCCAGCACAGAAGACTAATGTGGCCACACAGTGGGGTGTGTCCCTTCACAGACCAGAACAGGGGTGTCTGAAAGGTTTGTTTCTTCTCTAGAACTACAGTTTTTACTCAAGACCCACAGACTACAACCTACAACTACAACATCTTGCTCTTTCCTAGGCTAATACCAGGCACTGAAGTTCAGGTCTGCTGAACAGGCTTTGGCTAAACTCTCCCGGCATTACCATTCTCTGTCTTCTCCTTCCAAATGAGATCCTTCTGGGCCCAGTTGGGCTTTTTGTGTGCTTTCCAAGAAGTGGATTCTTGGAGCTGGAGGCCTGAAAAAAATCAGACAGGTAATGGGATCTCTGTTGTTGTAAACATGTTCCCACAAAATCTCAAGTTCATCCCTGAGAGATGGGCTGTACTCACCCCACCTGTGCCCCAGAAAAACCTGGGCACGACTCCTTCTGTGTGCCGACAAACCCCACTGCACACCGGATGCCAGGGGACTGGTACAGCTCAGCTCCAGTCCAGGCTGGCAGACTAAGACAATTTAACAGCAACTGGTCAGAAGTTTTATGTTCCAAGCAGCAGGCAAAAGAGTAGCTTAAGACTGCCACAAACTCACTCTGTGATTTCAGGTGACCTCTCCAGGTCTTCAGCATCTGCAGAATTAGGGCAGGAATTCTTCCTGCTTCCACCCTCTGGTTGTGGGATTTCTATATCCCAGGAGTTTCACAGCAGGGCTCATCATCCAACACAGCAATGACCTTCTTGCAGAGGGTAAAAGCACATTAGGCATGTTATATACAGCAGTAACTGCTGACTGCCCCTCCAGGGAAGGGGATTTTCTCTG
The DNA here is from genome assembly GCA_013400655.1 of Mystacornis crossleyi. Taxonomy (NCBI): domain Eukaryota; kingdom Metazoa; phylum Chordata; class Aves; order Passeriformes; family Timaliidae; genus Mystacornis; species Mystacornis crossleyi. Next base: position 27,891 of record VYZQ01017749.1, read on the forward strand.
AGCAGAGTGGAGCTCAGCCTGCTCCCCTGGCTTGGGCTCCACGCAACAATGTTTTTGATGTTGCAGAAGGCCAGCAGGAAGCTCCTAGCATCCTTCACTGAGAGAAGTCACCTGCTCCCCCCGGGCAGGGGCCAGCAATGGTGCCAGGCAGCTGTGAAGCTGAGTCCCATGCTAGAGTAGCAGATAACTTTTGACAGATGTGCAGCCAGCACAAAGCAAAAGGAGCCAGAGAGGAGGGGAAACAGGTGGAAACAGCAAGAGCTTGGAAGTGTTCATGATTTATGCACTAAATTAACAGCAACACAAAGTTGTGATCCCTGGAAAGCTTTGCAAATCCCCCTGCTATAATTAGCTGTCGGCTCTGGAGGTGGTTTGCCAAGCAAGTTTTTCAGCTGGGATGATGCTGGGGCTTTTTTCCCCCTGCTTTCATGCTCCACACCCCCGCTTAAATCGGCGTGCTGGACTGTCGGCCAGTACCCAATTCTGGCCAGGCTGACCATAGAACAAAACCCGAGGTCTGGGCTGGGGCACAGGCAATGCATTTGCTTCTCAGCACTGACCCTGATGGTCTTCTTGTAGGAGGCTTCCTTCCCTGTAAGCAGAACTTCGCATACTCCATGGCTGTGATGGCCTCCAGCTAGTCTTTCTTACCCGTGACTTTTGCAGCCAGACAACTTCAAATGCAAAAGTTAAGGGAAGGAAGCAAAGCCTTCAGGGTCCCAACTGGGGCTGGGAACCCAAGGCATATAGCATTAAATATACCATCCCTCTCAATCAAAATTTATAGCAACATATGCTTCAGTCACAACTGAATAACGTCAGCATGACATATACATATATAAAGTGCTTTATTGCAGCATCAGATTAAAGAATTCTTCTCTGTGAAATTTTGTAGAAATAAAAGACATTTTATATATATATATTAAACATAAAAAACCACAATAAACTTAAGGAGTGAAAGCTTAGAGATTCATCACTTAAATAGCAGTGGGCTGGACAGAATCTTTGATGGGATATAAAAATAAACACTTGCTTAATGTCCACTTTTCTCATGGTGTTCTGCAAAGCCTCACGATGTGTAAGGTGCTTGTATGAGGAACAACACTGCTTATTTCTCATGCTCCAGTTTGTATCTGTATTGTCCAAACCACAGAGGCAGCAAAGCAGAACAGCTGCTTGGCTCTCACCTAGCTTTTGTGGGGGCAGCGGGGAATGGGGGGGTATCAATGCAAGAAATTTTTCTACTTGCTCTTGGACAGGAACTCCAGTTATTATAGAAATTACAGTTTTTTTTCTGGGGGTTAAACTGGTTGACATAGACAGTATACAGAGGAGGAGGGTACAAATCCTGGGTAACGCTTTTATTGTAAGAGCACTTCCTTAGAGAGCAGCCAGTCTAACAAACAAATTGGCTCAGCTTTTGCAAGGCTTCTTCAGGAAAGGCTGTTTGTAGAAGTCCTGCTTCCATGCGTGAGTCCGATACTGAACACTAGGCATGTTCAACGGGACATTGCTTTAAAGAAGTCTGCACTGATGGTAAATAAACTCCTCTGAGAGTCTGATGATGTGAATGATAGCATATGGTGTGGGAGTGGAAGTATGCTCTGCTGAATGACTGCAGTTAACAAGCTCATCCTTCCATGGCTTCAGCCACTCAATTTGTTTGCTTCCATGTCTCTTGCTGAGGCTCCCTGGCTCCCAGAACCAAGCCACCAGATCACTGTCACCCGCTCCTGACCACCTCTATATGACCTACCTCTTTGCCAGAAACTAGTGAGTGAATTACCATCTGGGCTAGAGAACATGGGATCATGAAAATTTCCCCGGGTCTAGGTCTCCATTCATGCTTATTTGGTTCTCTTCCTTCTCACCATTTACAGAACACTGGTCATCTCAGACTGCATGCCTGTCGGGAAATGGATGATGTCTGCTTGTATTTTGATAGAACCCATAACCAGAGTCAAGGGATACAGGGGTGTAATAATAGTTGAGTAAGAATAATTCAGTGATAACTTCATTAATACTTTTGTTTCACCAGCTATGAAGGTATGGATGACCAAGGATGCAATATTCTATCAGTAACCAAGGCAAAAGGATCAACATACACTCAATAGATATAAAAGATGCCCCCCGAAAGATTCCCCAAAGAGCTTTCAGACCAAGGATATTCACGGATGCTGGAGAAAGCTGCTGTAAGCAGGACAGACAGCACAGGATGGTCAACTAAGGACCTCTGCAACCAGTTTTTTGGTTCAACAGTGCCCTGCAGAAGTACATGGAGTAGCTAGCAGCCTTGTGTGAAAACTCTAGAGTAGAAATTACTCCCTTCTTCTTGATGTGTGCTTGACTTTTATTTCCCCTGATGCATAAAATTTGTTAAATAAAAGCTATAAATTTTCTGCCAGTTCAGCAACTGAATGTCTAGGGACAAAGGTGCTCAGCCTAGCTTCTCTGCATAAAAGCTTCCAAAATATGCTGGGAGACACTGCCATGGACCTGTGAAAAGCTGAATAAAACCCAGGCAAGACCAAAGTGCCAACAGAGAGCATCGTGATTCATGATCTGTGGACACCAGGTATTGACATTATTAGCACGTGTGTGTCTTCCTCTTCCGGAGCCACACTTGGGAGCCTGGCCTGGAAGCGAGCCTGAGGGATCCATGGCTTGGTTTGTCTGAGCTGCCTCCAGCTGGGGACCTGGGCAGACACAGAATGGAGCAGCTGGGGACATGGGCAGACACAGCATGGAGCAGGGCCTCGCTTGGCTCAGTGCTTTTTGCTCCTCGCCAGCAATGGCTTCAGCAGAGGCCAAGGTGCCGCCTGTCCCTGGCAGGGCTGTGAGTGGGAAACACAGGACGTTCTTTGGGACTGTGTCACGGGTGCTCCTGAGACCCTCTGGAGACTGCCAGGGAGCCAAGGTCTGGTGGAAGCCTAGTGCTGTGACTTGCACAGGTGCTACCACCCTGCTCCCCCAAGCACCAGAGCAGAGGGGCTGAAATGCACACAGGAGGTGTGTCCCCATGCTGACCTCCTCTGAGGTCCACCAACGTGTAACTCTGGCAGCCAAAACTCTGGTGGCAAGGCAATCTTGCCAAGGAAGCCTCGGCAGCCAGTCTCCGCCTGCCCCACAGCGCCCTCCCCCGGACCCATGGACCCTGCTAAGCCCTTCCCTGCTCCTTCCCAACCGTGCACACACAAACCCAAGGATAGGGGAGGCCCTGCTCTGTATGCGTGGCTGGGACAGCCCTGCACTCTCTAGGAAGACGTACCCCCAGTTTCAGACATAAACCAGCACGTACCAGGGCAGGTGTACAGACAAGGGCAGGCAGCCATGCCTGCAGCAGCTCCTCAGATGTGGCATGAAGCCAGCAGGAGCTGAGCCCACTTCACCCTGCGCTCAGCTTTCAGGCTGCATTGAAAGGTCATAGAGAATAAAAGCAGACACGAGCAGCCCTTTTTTCCCTTTATACTTCCCAGCCCCTGCTGCTCTCCACATGCCAGGCCAGGAGCCCTGGACTGCAGAACTGCCCTGGGTGGCACGGCAGGGACTGCACCACAATAACCTCCAGCACCCTCAGAAATCAGAGAGGGGCTGAGACACCCCTCTGAGAGGATGAGACAGATGGTGCATCCTCACCCATTTTTCCTGGCACCGCTGAGGAGCCCATGAGCAGGGTCAGGGCTGGCCAGGCTGCGCAGGGCTGCAAGCCAGTGGTGGTCGTGGCACCCCTGAGAGTGGCTGTGGCTAGTACTCCTTGGCCTCCTGCAGCTGGGAGAGGTACTCCTCCTCGGTGGGGTTGTCAGCACACCGTTGCCCATTGTTGGGGGGCCGGACGGCGTGATACCGGCTCCAGTCGCCCTTGCAGAGGATCCAGGGCAGCATGTCCACCTTGTAGTGCAGCTCCGGGGAGAACTCGGTGCTGATGAGGTTGGGGACACCGGCCCCCTTGCCACGGGTGATGAGGCGGGTGTGCTCATCATAGCAGCAGTGCTGGGCAGCCAGGGTGGTGCTGTCAAGGGAGAGCATGGAGCGCAGGCAGAAGCGTGCCGTCGGCTTGTAGATGTCCAGGCGCTCCTTGGGGCCGCTGGCATCCCGCCATCGGAAGCTCTTGCCCTGCTGCTCGTCCCG
>VYZQ01017751.1:19350-30006 GCA_013400655.1 Mystacornis crossleyi
CCTGAATATAAAAGAACCAAGTAAGATGGTCTATGACAGAAACCACATCCAACCTCAGAAATGCTTAGTTATTTTTCCAGCAACCTCCTCAACTATTTCATATGATGAGCTTTGATGGAACAACTCCTGGGGAACCCATAGAGAGGAAATATCATTTTAGTGTGTTATTAATAGAAGGTTGGATTCAATCATCTCAGCTGAGCCGGATACATGGTAAAGTATTGTGAGGCACAGAGTGCAGATGTAGGCAAAGCAGATATCAGGTTCCAAAGGATGTTATTCAGGTTGGTTATTGAGGTTTGGCCCTTGTAGGAATGCTATAGAAGCTCATATAGAGCTGGCAGGCAGCATGGATATCTTGATGCAATCATAACTCTTTTCTAACTTAAGCAAAATAATTTTTTTTATCATTTGCATAGGGTTTGTGAAAGAAACACGCATTACAAGCCACTTGCTGGGAAATAGTATATTCTTGGGGAGGCATTTTTCACATATTCTTCAAGTGCTGATTGATTGCTAGCTGTTTATACCATGGCCTAGACTATGTCAATTACAGTACCATCTGAAGTGGTCTTCGTGATCTTAGAGGTCTTTTCCAACCTTAGTGATTCTATGATTTTATGACTTAAAGTTGTTCTTGATCTACCGGTTCTGGTGAGTTGAGGTCCATAACTGGTCAAAACAAAATAGTCTAAATTTGATCCTGAAACTGTAGGATCAGTATACATTTTGTGTAAGGATCCAAAGATGACTTCTAGAGATTCCAGATACTCCCTTTCATGCTCTTTCTCTGTTGTCCACACCAAGGTTTGTTCACTGTTTCTTCTTTTCAGTGCTAATACTTTTTTGAATTAATAGCTTAAATAATTTTATTTTCTATTCCCTAATTTGAGTCCACACCATCTTCTTGTACTCATCAAGCAATGGGGCTTCTGCTGTGGTTTTGTTTTCCTTTAGGGTTTTTTCTTGTATTTGGTTTGGGGGTTTTTTGGGACAGGGGTTTGTAGTGGGGTTTTTTGTTGGTCTTTGGGGCTTTTTTTTTTTTAATAGTTCTTACAAATTTCATTTTATTATAGAGTCACAGAATACCTGAGATTGGTAGGGACCTCTGGAGATTCTCTGGTCCAGTCCCTCTACTCAAAGCAAGATCATCTAGAGTGGATTGCTCATGAGTATTTCCAGTTCATTCTGAGTATTTCTAAGGATGAGGAATCCATAGCCTCTCTAAACAGCCTGTTTGATCACCATCATAGTTAAAAATAAGGGGTTTTTTACATTTCCATGAAATTTTCTGTATTTTATTTTGTGCCCATTGCCTTTTTTCCTGCCACTGGACATCACCAAGAAGATTCTGACTCCCCTTTTATTATTTTCCTCTCTTTGGATACTTATAGACAACATTAAGATCCTCCTCGAGCCTTGTCTTCTCCAGGATGAACCTTGTCAGCACCCTTTCCTTACTATATCAAATGCTCCAATCCCTTAATCATATTCATGGCCCTTTGCTCCACCCACTCCAGTCTGTCCACGTCTCTCTTGTTTGGGGAGCTCAGAGCTGGACACAGCATTGCAGATACGTCTCATTGTCTCATTGTGAATGAAAGGGAAAGGACCTCCTCCCTTGACCTGATGGCAGTACTTTTTCTAATGCAGCTCTGGAGGCTGTTGGCCTTTGCTGCCTCATACTCAGCATCCATCAGCAATCCCAGGTTCTTGCTTCAAAGTTGCTTTCCAGCTGGCTGGACCCATCCTGTACTGGTGCAGGGAGTTAATCTTTGCCAGGTGCAAGAGTTTTGCATTTTCTTTCTTTTTTTTTTAACTTCATGAGATTCCTGCCAGCCCGTTTCTGCAGCCTGCTGAAGCTCCTCTGAATGGCAGCACAGCCATCTTGTGTATCAGACACTTCTTCCCAATTCTGTATCATCTGCAAACTTAAAATTGTTCCATGTCCCAGTGTCCTGGTCATTAAGGAAGAGCTTAAACAATATTGTCTTGTCGTGGTTTGATGCAGCTAAACCCCAAGCACACAAAATCTGATTGTTTATGTAAGGGGAAAATAAGGAATATTGAGGAAAACACAGAAAACTGCAAGGCAAAACAGGCCCACACTTAAACAGTTACAATATAAAGAAAGTTTATTACTAACAGAACTAGAAGTAAAATGAAGTAATAAGAAATTAAAGCAAACTCCCTTCTCTTCCATCACCCCCCTCCTTCCCAGCAAACCCGCACAAGGGAGAAAATATAACATGGGATTTTGTCAGTGCTGCATTTCTTAAGAGTCTCTTTTCTTATGCTTATGCCGTGGAATTCTTCACAACTCAGCAATCCACCTGGTAAAAAATAATTTGCTTAAGTGAAAAATAAAAATCTCTCCCATGAAATCTCACAGTGCCTTCACACTGCCAGTCATGGGCCACAACATGGGGTTTTATTCGTTTAAGGATGAATTATTCTAGCTTGAAAACAAAGACTCTCTTCTTCAAAACCTCTAAAAGCCTCTTCACAGCTATATAACCTGGCATAGGCATTCTCCGATCTTCACAGGGATGGATTTTTCCATCTCCCCATGTACTTCTACAGAATTATAGAGAAAACAGTCTGTAATATTACAGTTTTTATCACAGCTTGCTAGAATTTTAAGTTCAGTGCTGGAAGCACCTCCACCCTCTTCTTCCCCTTTCTTTCTGACCTTAGAGTCACCATGTTCTTCTCCTTCATGTGACTCTACTTTTCTTTCTCACTGACTTGGAAGAAAAGGTGACCTCATTGGCTGTGTATGCTGTTCTTTTCAGTTCATCAAGAGCTGTGCTGGCTGCAAAAAGACCCCTCCCGCTTTGCTGGTTCTGTGTGGGGCTTCGCCAGCCATGTGGAGGGGAAGGGGGACCCGCCGATCCCCAGAAGCCGCACTGGGTGATTTTAGCTGTGCGGTAGCCCATGGCTGTTTCTAGCTGCCTGCGGCTTCGGGATGGTTCCCCCCAGCATCCCGGGCCTGCTCTGCCGCACCGGGGGAGGGGAGGCCCAGGCCCACGCCTGGAGACAGAGCCCAGGGCCTGTTCCTCACCCTCGCGGTTCGAAAACAGGAACAAAAGGCCAAATTCCTGCCCTTCGCCGCTTTTAAATATGCAAAAATGCCACTGGTTAACAACTTGTCCATCAGCTAAGTTTCAGCCTGCCACATGTCTCTACAAGCTTTGGGGCTTTCTGCTGGTGACTGGCTTCCAGCTGAAATTTTGCTGCTGATCCCAACTATTTGAAACTGGCTGTTCGGTCAGTTTTCAACACACCTCACAGTTCATTTATCTAGTACATACTTCATCAGTTTGTCTATGAGAATGTGATCAGAGACAGTGTCAGAAAGTTAGCTAAAATTAAGATAAATAATATCTGCCTGTCTCACTGTATCCACTGAGCAAGTTATAGAATCACAGAAAGCTGCAGCATTGGCCAAGTATGATTTCCTCTTCATAATTCCATTCTGGCTACTGTCAATCACCTTCTTCTTCATATGTTTTGAAATAGCTTCTAAGAGGATTTATTTCATCACCACCTGAGATAAGGCTTTCTGGCTTATTTGGCTCTTCCTTGCCCTGCTTGAACGCAGAAGTGACATTTGCTTTCTTCCAGTCCCCAGGAACCTTCCCCAGTCAGTACAACCTTTCAGATATAATTAAAAGTGGCCCACAAATCAGCCAGATTCCTCAGCACTTGTGGGTGCATCCCATCAGGTTCCACGGAGTTGTGTATATCTAATTTGTTCAAATAATCCCTGACTTGATCATTCACCACCAGGATAAGTCTTCTTTGCTCTAAACTTTACTACTGGTCTCAAGGACCTGGGATTCCTGAAGACTGGTCTTACAAGTAAAGACCAAGGACAAGTTGCCATTGAGTACTTCTGCCTTTTCTCTGTCCTTTGCCACAAGGTCTCTTGTCACACCCAGCAGCAGGCTCACACTTCCCTTGTCTTCTTTTTGGTGCTGATACACACAAAAGAAGTTCTTGTTGACTTCATGATCCTTACGAGATTCCTAACGTCATTCCTGCACACTTGAACAGTGTCTGTTTATTTCTTCTGTATCAGCTGACCCTTTCGATGCTTCCTTTTTAAGTGTGAATTTTGTTAGGTGATCTTTGTTCATCTCTGCAGGCTTCCTGCCACATCTTGCACGTCAGGATGAACCATTTATGAAACTGGAGGTGATGATCCTTAAAAATCAACCAGGTTGCTTTTCTATTCATATGTATAGTGCAATATGTGCCATTTCGGCTCATACAGACTGGAATTCTAGGTCTTCCCAACCCCTTGATGAATTACCTATGGACCTAGAATCAGTCTCTGTCTCTTTTTTTTCCTGTTTGGTCTGCTGGGCTCTTGTTTTTGGCAACTACACAGTCACTCAGCTGTGGGAGAAGAGGCGGCAGGAAGACCTTTCACTGTGCTGCATGTCTCTAAGGTTGGAAGGCTGGAAAATTGGATTCAATCTTTCCATGCATATGGTTTTGACACAAAAGTGCTCTGCCTGATGACTGATATTAAAAAGATCAGCTGCTATGTTCTTGACCACGTCTAATTTTTCAGCTTTGTTACACTTAAGGTCAGTCCTCAGTGAAGCTCTGCGGAAGTAAAAATTTAGTAATATCCCCAAAGAGGACATTTCTGAGCACAGATGGGTAAGGAAAGTACTCAGTTTTAGGAATTTCATACTAAATAAAGAATGACTGGTGTATTTAGGAATCTGCAGTCTTGGTAAACAAGCAGGTGGGATTACTGCCTGGAGTTTAAGAGGAATGTCTAGACCTCATTTCTGAGAAATATTTAGGTGGGCTGGAATCCCATTAATTATTTCTTGATTTTAATTTTTTTTCGGTATTGATAAAATTAAAAGGTTTTTTTCAGGCAGAGGGAACTAAAGGGGGATCAGAATATTATGAGGAATACACAATTGTCTTTTTGTAGTTCTTATAGAATGGAAAGAATGAATATGTGAATCTTTCCTAGTTGAGACAACCAGGAGCTTTTGCAAAATTTGGTGTACTATCTTTCAGTTTTTTACTGCAAGATACAAATTAAAAGATGTTAAAACTCTACTGTAGGAACTGATAACATTAGTACTCCTGGAAGCAAGATGGATGCATAGCATACTGGAATCTCTGTTCTGCAAATAAGGATTGAATCACTAAGGGACCACACTGAAAGGATAGACAGACCTGGGAATCTATTGCCAGAACAGCTCAATATTATGCATATTCTTTGTTTCAAATGTATTCATGAGGATGATATTTGTCATACTATAAGGTTCCTAACACTTCAATAAATTGTAGTTGCATTAAGTAAGACCCTCAAAAGAAAGGGAAGTTACTAATATTCATTTAAGTTCTCATACACTGTCATCTGAAAAAAAGACAAATCAGTTGTCAGTGAAGGTATTTCAGTAAAAAACAATCTCATTCTAGAGTTAAAATAAAGATACGTCAATGAAGAACCTCTGTAGGACATTTAAGACAGTAAAACCATTCCCACAAAAGTCTATCAGTGTGGTCCTCACCAGCTGGCTCCCAATGCCTCTTGGAAATCATAACATGAACCTCAGCCTTTTTGCACAGTTGGGACCATGTGTGTTCTCACATGTGACTTTTTAGCAACTAGGATCTTGTGCAGAGTAAACCTCATACTTGCACAAGATTCTCTAAACTTAACCCCATCAATCATCTGTTTCATGAAGCTGCCCACACTATAGAATCCCTGTGGACACTTCCATACTCTACTGCTTTGTACACCTCAGTAAATCGTGTCACTTCCCAGCAGACTGATCAGAGGTATAAAGCAGTCTTCATAAACCCTTTCCAATTCTAGATGTGCGTTTACTGCTAGGGAATCTTTCCCCTTTTAAATTCAAAAGAGTAACTTGGGAGGTCTTTTAACTACACTATTTTTAACCTGACAGTGCTCCATTCTGACATGCTATCCTGTTCCCACTCTTTCTCCATGAAAACTGAGGCAAGTCTGTTTTTCTTATCAGTTTTAAGCACGGCTGTTCCTGTATGGTAAATTTTAAATGACTTGTTTTCTTTCTTCAGTTGCTTTAAAGACCTAAACATAAACATAAACATAGACTTTTCACATTGCAGCATTTGAACACCTATTGGGCTTTTATAGATTTTTTTTTGTATATGATGAATTACATGTGTATTTAACAAAAATATCAGCCAAAAGGGTAGAAGAGTAGAGGCCAAAACGTAAAATGTAGGCACAGAGCAGCCACAGTAACGGAAGAGAAGGAGGGGAATGCAGAGTCAGGTATCAGATTAATCAGGGACCAGGCTGTTTGCCAGATACTGCATTAGTGAATATTGCTCAGAGACTTCCCTTTCACTATTTTCTTGGCTGATTGAGGTGGTCATCCATCAGGTATCTGAATCCAACCCATGTTATCAAAGCACCTTCTATTTCTGCCATTCTTTAGGGTAAAAAAGAGCCTCTAGCTCTCCCATGTCCATGAAAACAACACTGTACATTCTTGCAGCAGCCAAAATTTGGTGGGCCAGTAGTCAGCTTCATCAGATGATACAGAAATAAATTAAGCCCTCAAAGGAAAAATAATGTTGTGATTTTCTATGCTGCCTGATAATTAAGATCAAAATATTTAAGCATTGTTTTTAGAAGCACTCTGGCCTGAATCCAAGACATTACCACCATTCAATGTTTTTAGAAATATTTTGTTCCAAAAGAATTTGGATTAGTATATTTTAATACGAAATTTTATTCTGCCACTCAGTAAATGTGATTTTGGTGAAGTTAGAGTAGGAGAACTTCCGTTATATAAACTATGAAAGAATCTAGATGAAAGAATCAGTGAACAAGTATGTGCACACATGTATGTAGACACAATTCATGTTAGTTTAACTGAGAATTGAAACTTTCTCTGAAATGTTACATGCTAAGTTCTGCAACTTCAACCTACGTTAGGGAAATAAAGTAAGAATTTCTCAGAAAGAGATCTGTCAAGGTGAGTGAAAAACCACTATGCACTGATAGTGGGACTTGGAAAAAGAGGTGAGATTCAGCAGCAGATGCTCCCATGCCTCCTGGTCTTGCAGAAAAGATATTGCTAGTGGTGTTGCATAAGTCAGTGTTTGTTGGAAGTACAAACAGCAGTTTCCTGTTACCAGTTAGACTAACAAAATGACTTTAAATAAACTCAGTAAGCATAGAAGAGCCAGAATATTCCAGTAGCAGGTGGAGATTCAATCTTTTTCACAATTCACTTCAAGCAGTTCCAGCCCAATTACCTTCCTTCTGGAAATCATATCAGTTCTTCACTCTCGTTCAAAACATTCATGGTTAACCCTTCTTACTTAAACTGTTTTTTTGGGTTTTTTTTGTTTTTTTGTTTTTTTTTTTTTTGAGAAGATACAGTAGCACATGAATTTAGAGCTGCAGTAGTACCTAACTACAGTACCTGCCTTGCTGTGATTTTGAAATTGATTCTCTGATGTTTCCCAGCATGAATACTGTTTGCGATATTGTTTATGTCTTTTTGGTTTTGTAGGTGGTGGACAGCCTTATATTTTCTTGCTTCTGTGGGGTTTTTTGGTATATTTTACAAAATAATTTTTATTTTGTATCAATTTATAGCAATTCTTTAGTTTTCCTCCCAGAAGAATGGGCTTTAGAAGAGAGAATATTTTTTAGTTTGGTATCAACTTCAGGAGAATAAAGATGGGGTGGTTTCTTTGGGGCAAGTGAAAAATAGGCAGATGAGTTTGCATTGCCCTCTGAATGAAAATATGGGCTTATTCCCTGACTACACAAAGGTATGAGTTTTATTTGGACTAAAAAATTGGAAATAAATTAATTCTTAATCAAATTAACCTTGACTGGTTTTATTCTCTCCCTGTGTGTTCTTTAGGTATGAACAACCTAAATGTGATAATGGTGCCAGAGCTCACCCAACAAAAACAAAGGATTTGTACAAAGGACGCCAGCTTCAAGGTCAGTGAAACTGATAAATTTAAATTTATGCATTTCAATGCTTTGTTTATTCACTGCAGTAAATTAGAAAGCAATTCCTTAAACTGTGTCAAAACAATGTATCTGTTAGAAATCACTGCATTGATTTGCCACTAGCTGAAGTCTCTGACTATGGAACAGTGTAAGTCAGTTTGGGTCTTGGCATCTTGTCTGATAAAGTAAGGCTCATTTTAATCAGTAGTTTAATAGCAGTCATGTTTACTTACTGGAATTATTCTTTGCTCCTGTCATATTAGGAAAATTGGCAAATGTATCCAGGATAGCTTAACCTATACATCATAATCCTTGTTCTAGTGAAATCCATGGGAAATTGGCCTCCATCTTCAAATCAGTCTAAAAAATGTATCCATCTTACTTTTCTCCAAAAGTATCTTTGTCAGTTTACCTCAGAGTAATACCTTTTTTCATTATTCTCTGTGGCAGGAAAAAATGTTGGTGTTTATTAAAGTTTTCCTTTTTTTTACACTTTTTATAGTCATGTGAGCGATCTTCTCTATGGATAGCTGAGCTACACGGAAGTCAGTAGACTTCCTTAAGTTTTGAAATGGCCTTTTAGTATGCTTGAATAACTTGAGGTGTAGCAGGTTTAGTGATATTGCACGTTATGAGAAAATTACGAGTCAATGTCAGCCATTGTAAAGAACCAGAAGGAAGTAAATAATATGTGCAGATCTTTCATGTCACGAAAAATGTTCTAGTTTAGCCACCCAAAGAAACATTTAGACAGTAATTCTCAACTAAAATGCCCATCATTGTTGAAATGCATATTGAATGAACACACATTAATACTCTCTGTCATTAAATAAATTTAATTACAAGGTGTAATTAAAAAATACTAGCTATAACTCTGTGTTGTGTTCTACATACAAGCCAATCAAAAGATCTGGTTGAAGATGCTCTGCTCATTGTAGAGGGGCTGGACAAAATGACCTTCAAGGGTCCCTTCCAACCCAAATTATTCTGTGATGTTTTACAACTCCATGGAAACCAGTAGAAAGTTAGCCATCTTCAAAAATTTCTTTCCTACAGCACATGCATAGTTACAAACTTGGATAATTACTTGATTTTATATGGGGATTTTTCTGAGTGAAAAGAACTTGACTCAGAAGATATTATAGCAGAGCAGAAGTTGAAGAAACAAGTTTTTCTGCTGAAGATATCACTTGCTGGTCACTCTTACCTTTTGCTAAATATTTTGCAAAGCATTTGCTAGGTGGAATCTTAGAGGGAGAATGGGCAGGTGAAGGTTTTTAAGATTTCATATATCTAGTTTTTATCTAAACTGCTAGTGCTTTTATACAGTACAGTAATAAAAATTTATCCAAAATCAAGGTATTTTTCCAGTGAACTACTTTGCAATAATTTTCAATGCTGCAAGCTCCTTCCTGATAAATTAATTTTCATTAAGTTAGGCAATGATATTTTGATTTTCTTTTTTTTCCATTATGTTATTTTGCGTTATGTGCACTTTAGTCCAAAAATCCACTACAATAATGTAAGCTTATAAATACCATAATTGATATGTATGACATGGATTTGCTCTCTCTCATGTTAGGTTGCCTAATCTTTGACTTCCAAATGCCTTATGTTATTTTAAAATATGGCAAACACCAAAATTTCTTAAATACTTATAGGTTAGCTAGAAGAATTGCCTTCTTTTACTTTGCAGCAGCATAGAATAAGTATGTGCCTATAGAAGTAACTGGGGGAAGAGGTTACTTCCCAGTTGTAGTTGTGTTAAGATGTTTATTTTTCTTCTTTCTCTCTCTGTAAGGCTAAATGTTTAAGTCTTCAAGTGGCAAATTTCCCTCTTATCATGCAAACACTATATCAAGTAAAATGAACTGAATTTACTTTAGACAGTTTTTTGAAAAAAAGGAGTTGAAAGATCTTGTACAGATGTTTCTTGTGTTAACAAGTAACACAAAGTTGTGCAAAAAATATGAATCAACTTTTTAATAGCAATGAATCACTGTTATTCAAAGTTTCTCCACTGTAAGCAGCCTTGCAAAGACATGTTTGCATCTGTGTTGTCTAAATTTAAATATAGCATATAATTGCTGAATGGTGCCAGGACTGAATAAAGAAAAAGTAGGTTAATTGGATACTTATTTTTAAGGAATAATACATTTTTGAAAGGATGGGTTTGCTTGACTTGCTGATGATAGCCACAGAAATGCAGTAGCCCTGGGTGAAACCGCTGTGACTGTCTGCCGTGTAAAACCAGGAAGATTTTAAAATTAATTACTTTACTGCTATGAATGATCTTAAATGGGATAAACCCCACTGGTAGATCCTCAAGTGGATTAAATTGGCATCGTTCTGCAACTGCGCTGATTTATACCACCTGAAAATTTGAACCCATTATATGTTAAGCCAAATATTTTTAGCAATAATTTGAAAATAAATCAAGATGCAGTTTTTGGCAAGCACTGATACCTCGTTAAGACAAAATTGTAGAAGGTAAGTGTCCCTTGGAGTCTACAACAAAATTCCCACTTATTTAAACCTAGCTAAGAATATGTCTTCACATCCTAAGGTAACCTATAAAGCATCTGAAACTGAAGGATAGTCTAATATTTGTAAGGATCGTCCAAGCCACCTGTATCTCTTAGTTTGGG
>VYZQ01017753.1:1848-12327 GCA_013400655.1 Mystacornis crossleyi
TTATATATAATTTTGGAAATCAGATATACTTGTTCTACTTACAGAAATAAGTTTTTGTGTAGATTAGTTTAGGGGAACAAGAAATTTTTGTTTTCCTTTAAGAAAACAATAAATTCAGACTATTTCTCTTTCATGAATTAATGTTTCATTTTCAAGTGAAAAATTGTTTCATTACTGGTGTGATGTCAGAGATATGACTCCATGTAAAATTTACAGCCTGATAGTATTAGGAAAGGCAGCCTGACAGATGGATTTGTAAATTGGGTATGTTAGGCAGGAATCATCAAGGAAAAAAAGCAATGGGACCTTCTCTTGTCATTTATCCATTTGGTTTTCCGGCAGAAAGAGCAGTTTTAAGATACAGCTAGGCTCCAGAGAGGACAAGCCGTCTTTTCCAAGAAGTAGCTTTTAGATTCTGAGAAGCACACCTACCTTATTTAACGATGTGAAGAGAGGAATAATTCTCTATATTTAATGTAACTTCCCAGTATAGAATTACATTTAAGGGATTGTTTGGAAAGCTGGTTTGGACTGTAGCATGTTATTTTTTAAAATCCTGTTTCTATGTGCTCTGATTTCCATGACACTATTCTTTAGGGACAGCACATTTGTTATAGGAGGCTAAATTGTTTCCTTTTGCAAAGCCTTACAGGCTCTGAAACTCCCACTGGCTGCTCTCCAGAAAGAAAGATTTGTGGGTTCTGCCCAGTGTCTGCAAATGTGTGATGATATTTATATCCACTGAGTTGTTTTCTCTGTAGCTAGATCTGGTAAAATGCTTGTGGCTTTACTGCAGCTGAGACTTGTGGTAAAGACTGAGAACTTTGAAATTGTTTTGTGCTTGAAGAGATGTTCTGACTTCCACTGCATCTGTGATTACTGGAGAGGAAGAAGGACGAGCCTAGTTACACATCAGCCCTTGCAGAGAGGGGGAAAGTCAGCAAACCATTAAAGAAAGAAGTAAAACTTCCATTTTTTTTGAAAGCACTACGACTATTTAAGTATGGACAAAAGCAGAATATTGTCTCAACTGCGACTTCAAAAGTGATTCACAATTTTTTTGTTGGTAGAGACCTAAAAATCCAGTTTATTCTGCACAGCTGTAAGTTGTGTTGATTCAAAAGTCTTTCACACTGAGACTTCTGAAAGAAAAAGCTGCCTTTTTCTTCTATTTTTCTAAACTGGTGAGAACAAAAAGAAGGGCAGATGTTTCACTTCTGTGTATACTTTCATGTCTTCTTTCTCTTTTCCTCTGCAAGAAGCTTCCACTAAGAAGGGGAAAAAAAGACCAGTGACAAAATCTCTTTGTTCTGGGAAGCATTTCCAAGCATAAAAACAATACCAATGGGATGCTTTTATAGAAAAAATTTTGCTTAAATTGTTGATGATTCACTTGATCTTCACTGGAAATATTTTCGTGCTATTTACCACTTCCTCCACATATGGCTTAATTGAATAGTTCTTTCAGATTTTTCTATATAGTGTTCCCTTTCCCTTTCCTTCCCTTTCCACTTGATATATCGTAAAGAAAGGATGGTCATGGCCCCTTGAAACTTTGCCACCTTTGAGTTTGAAAATCCACAGTATAATCGGTAGATAAGGGTACTGTGCAGGCTTGACCTTGTTCCTGGCTTTGCTCTATGTTTTCTGTGTAGTCTTAAATAATAGCACTGTTCAGTCTATCTGCAGATTTCCTAATTTCTGAAACAAGACATGACTACCTTAATATCTCCTGATTTCCATTTTTATTTGAAATTAATGAAGTCTGACTTTGAGATCCTTAGAAAGATATTTGTATATGGAAATAGTTTTCTTTGAATATTTTCTTCTAACTTAACACTTTTCAAATGGATTTATGGCATTAGGTCTAGAAATAAATTGTATTGGATGAAGCATATGTAGCATAAGACTTACTGGCTCAGTTCAGTATGTGTGACTGTAACTGGCTGCAGATCCAAGTACTAGTGAAAGGATGTGGTAAATTTTCCTTGGAGCTGGAAAAATTTCCCATATTTGGAACTTTAAAAACAACTAGGTTGGTATACTGGAAAACGTACTGCGGAGAAGACAGTGCTTTATCAGTAGAAAAATAGGCTGGTTTTTCCTGTAGGCCTCTCTGTGTACAGCTGGTGAAATTGTAAATGTTAGTTATTCTAATTCACCTTCATTTTGTCCATTTTGTTGGATGTGGCCTACACTAAGACTGAAGCCCTCAGTCTCATGCCAGTGAAAACGGCGATTGACATTTCCGTGTTTAGTTTCTCTTGTTAACTGCAGAGTGAGATTTCCAAGCATGTAGCTAAGAAAATACTGAATTTTTTTTTCCCAGATGAAAAGTTGCAAGCATCTGACAGTAGGGTGGAATAGAAAAACTGTCTCGATTGTGTAACTCCAGCCTTTGGCTGTGCAACCCTGAGAACACTGGAGCAATAGATGCATGTTGTGTGCTGTTGACTAGATAATGTTGTTTTTAGGCTGTGGACTGTAGACTGACTTTCACACAAGCCAATGGCATGGGACTTTCCCACACTTGCAACATCACTGGTTTTCCAGCTGTGATGCGCATCTTGTGTACAGAAGGTAAATTGCAACTGGAATGCCCTCTGCTGAGGCTGGGCATCAACTGGGCAAAGCCACGCACTGCCCCACCAGTGGTGTCTGTCAGCACAAGTGAGCATGGTACCACACAGTCATTTTGAAATATACACCACAGGCTTATGGCTGCACCTTCTTTTAGCTGCAGAGTTGTAACCTGCTTCTCTCCAGCTTGAGTTTTTGGGACATCCTCCTGCAACAAGTGTGGCTGAGAGGGCATCTGGGAGCCTGACCTCGTCTCACGGAGGGTTTCAAGTGGACTTGGGTCAGATGAATGAAAATGGTCAGATGTATGGGTGCAGGTGGGCACAACTGTGATTAACTCGGGGTGGTACCTGGAATATGTGGATGTTTGTGCTTTAAGACCCTCAGACTGCGAGCTTGCTGAAGGGCCTGCTCCAGGAGTCTGTGTGTGCATGTGGCGTTTGCAGTGAGGCCTTTGGAGCCACTGATTTCTTCTGACTCTGGAGCTAGAAGGGTTTTTTCTTCACTTGCATTTTTCTTCATTCGGCCTTAGAAATGGTGGATACAAGTCGTGAAACTTTGATGCAGAAATTGATTTAATCCCATTAAATCTCCTAGGAAGCTTGTCCTG
Organism: Mystacornis crossleyi; assembly: GCA_013400655.1. Lineage (NCBI taxonomy): Eukaryota > Metazoa > Chordata > Aves > Passeriformes > Timaliidae > Mystacornis > Mystacornis crossleyi. Next base: position 5,039 of record VYZQ01017753.1, read on the forward strand.
CAGTCAAAGCTACTTTCTTTTGCTTGCTAGCATTGCATTAAGTGTTCTGGAAGGAAAGGAATTTAAGGTCTGAACTGCGACCACTGGAGTTCTCTGTGGTGCTGGCCTAGGGAAACATTTACAAGACAACAGCAGGGATTTTAAGTCTCAGTGTAGTATTGTATTTTTGGGGGGAGTTTATGTAAGAATAAATGTTAAAAAAGGTGTTTCTACTTTTGTCAATCTTGTGTAATCCAGGATGAGTTCATATTACTGATTACTACATATTATCAGTTTTGACCTGGGAGGAAGTGGATAAATAAAATGAATAGTAGAACAGTTCACAACTGGTTTTGTGGCAGAACTTGCAGGTATTAGTTGCTTTTGGGAGACTGCAAGCCTCACTGCAGACTTTACTATACCAAAAAATAAAGGTGAAGCATCATTATTTTATTAGGAGTAGCATGAATTAATATTGAGTTGAGTGAATTTATGATAGGTGTGTCTGTGTAGGTATGGTTTCAAAGGGCTAGATGATAAAGGCAAAAATATTATGAGCTGATGTTCTCATCACTGTAGCAGGAGCAGAGCTGTGCTCCTGTGAAGGGTGGTCTGAATGTGTGGTACTTCTCTCCTGCTGTTACAGTGCTGTGTCAGTGAGTCACAGCTTCCCAAACCTCATCACGGGTAGGTAATACCTTTTGGGTAGCGACTGCATGATGTTGTTTTGTTTGCCCATCCTGCCAAGGGATCAGAAAGTTCACTGGTCATTTTTTACCTGGATCTTTGGAAAAACCCTGGTGTCACACAATGCAATAGTGTCACTCTTTGATGTTTATACTAGCTGCTTTTCTTTTTTGATAATCAGAGCAGGACGAAATCTGTGAAATTAGCTGCATGACAGAAGGAATTCTAGTAAATTGAATTCTAAAGCGAGTAAATTGAATTCTACTCAAGTTTCAAGCTTCTGGTTTGGAGTCACAAAGCAGTAATCATCTTCTAGCTGGTTTTAATTATTTATTTTGTGGTACTTTCCTTGTCCATGAAACTGATATTTACTGTGGGTTAGCCTAAGAAAATTAGCGATGCTATTGAGGCTTTGAGCAGTGTAAATATTAACGACTATCTTTGTTGTAGACTCTGATGTGTTCGTCAAGACCAAGGGGGAAAGGGTGAATGAATCAGGATGTTATGTTGGGTCTGTGCAATCTTCACCTGTAGTTTGCCTTTCAGGCACAACCCAGTTTGCTAGCAACTGGAATACTTTACCAAGTGATGTCATTTTTCTATTGTAGGTGGTATAAATGAGTGAATGTTTGACTTAATGTAAGGCTTTAGAGAAACTCTCTGAGTCTTAGAACAACATTAAGCTTTGAGACACTTCTTTTATCTGATTAGATGTTAGAGCAGGACACTGTGTCTACAGACCATTGTATCACACACAGGTTGTCTCATCTGTGGCTGATTTACTTGCCAGCTTGAGGTCTGTGTGACACATCTTTTTTTATTTCAGACTTCACGTGACTACACAGTAGCCCCCGGTATCTCTGTTTCCTCCAAAAAAATAATGTTCCCTTGCATCTCTTTCTCTGTAACTCTAAAGGAATCCTGGGATGGATCCCCAGGCTATGTGGTTTACTGAACTACTTAGCTGAGGTGAATTTGAGCTTTACCCTCCACATATTTTAGTCCTTATCTACAAGGAACTGGTCAATTTTTTCATAGGCATGGATGGCTGATTACTTAAGATGGGTTGCATTTATGCAGTTCTTCTTTAATTTGATGTGTGTAGCTAAGGCTGATGTATAAAGGGCGTAGCTTGAAAAAGCAGATGTGTAAAAGTGTGAACATGTATTAGCTGGATATGTCAAACATGCCTTTGAGACATGGCTTCACCAGGATGGCTGATGGGACTATAAACAGTTTATTACTTCTGCAAAGTGTGATATCCAAAGTCTGGGTTGCTGATGTAGAAATAGTGCACTGTGTATTAAACTCTGTGTATCTACACAGTGTTTTGGGGTTGTTTTTCCTTTTGAAATAGTGACACTTTGTTATGCAGATTCACTTCCGATTTTATTGAATTAAGCAAGTACCAAAGCTACAGTACACTTAAATGTAGCAGTTAAGCTTTAGGGCTAATTTATCCCATGTTAGTTTTTCTGGCTTTGCTATATTCATCCTGGCATCCATCCGTAAACTTCAGTCACTCAAGAAATGCCTTAAATAAAATGTTCAGTAGCTCCTTGATCTTATTGGATAAAGTTTCTACATGCTGTGTAGAAACTGTTAAACTGGAGAATGAGACAAATTATGTCTTACCCCAGAGCTGTTTGGAAATCTGCAGATAGAGGAGTCAACAAATAGAGAAAGATTAAAATTAATTAAAATTGTGTTACTGATGACTGAGAAGTGTTTTTGTACTAATTCCAGAATGAAGTGTCAGAAGAATTTTAAAGTAAGATTTTTCTTTCCATTATTGAAAATGAAAAAAACCTAAAGAAAATGCTATCCAGAAATCAGGTCGTGCAAATGAGATCAGGCATATTCAGAAACACATGCTATAAACAGATTCTAAAGGGAATAGCTAGGGGTATGCCCTCCAACATCCGTAGATTAATGACTGTAGTTGGCAAGGAAGTTTAAGAGGAATAGCTCAGCCACTTTCTAAAGTTTCATGTGCTCTCCTGCTGCCGCTGTCAGGGACAGGGTGCTGGATTAGATAAAACTATTGCTCTGATTCAACTGTGAAGAGAAACTACTTCCTTACCCACAGCATGCAGTGGGCAGAATTGCATTGGAGCTCTCTGCATAAACGTTCACTGAAGGTCTTTTGAAGCAGGATAGGCAGGTCGAGTGTGTTGTCAGTCTGCTCATTTGTGGTTGTACAGTGTAGGATGTGCAGCACAGTCTTGAATTGTGGATAGAGTTTGTGGGCACTAACATCACACCAATGATATTGGTGGTCTACAGATCTGAATACTGGACTGCTGTAAGGGTCAGTGTGGCAGGAGCAAGATCTACTGCAGACATAAGTGGGTGGGAGAGGGAAGAGTGAAGAGTCTGGTTGCAATCATTAGAGCGCTGCTTTGAAATAAATCCCAGATCCTGCTCAGACTGGTATTCTGTGCAAATGGACATTTTTGTAATTAACGTCTATATGTAAGTTGCTGCATGTTTCAAGAAGAGTATTGTCCTGACTCTGTTACAGAGACAGGATTCATTTTGTAGTAGTCTTAAGCAATAAGAATTTCTCTGGCTTTTTTTTTTTTTCCCCACTCTGTAGAGGCCAGAGATTAACAGAAGGACACAGAGAGTCTGGATTACATTTTAAGTCGTATTTTGACTAGGGGAACATTTTCCTTTTGAAGTGAGAATTGTAAGTTTGAATCCACGTAATATAGACAGATGCTTGTAATCAGCTTCTGGGACTGACATCTGCCTTCTGGGCTGCACACGGGGATCAGTACCTGCTGCTGGATCGGGATTACTTGACTAAGATCAACAGGGGATTAGCAGCAGCCTGACCAATCTACAAACCACATTGTCTCGTTCTGGTTTTGTGTTAGATTTGAGCACAGTGTTTGATTTAGCACAGTGTTCTTCCTCCATTTGTATATTACAGAAGCAGTTATTCAAAAACTGTAATTGAATCCTATATTGTGTTACAAGACAGCTATGGATGTGAACTAAAGTATTGCTATACAGGTGATCTTTTCCAAATTTTTCCTGGTGGTTTCAGTGATTTTGCAGATTTGGCAGTTCTGATAGCTGTTGGTTTTAACAGTTTCTGTAGCTGTACGAGAAAAATGCCTAGTATTTAATACCAGACACTTTCTAGGAAACAGATAGGCCCACCTGAGCGTTGGTGTGGAGCGACAGCCTTAATATCTAAAGTATAAAGGATGCCATAGTTTATGTGAATTAGATGCTAAGAAAATTTTCCTTTTCAAAATAGAAAGTTCTAAGATCTAGAAGCAACCATCAATTTTTTTTTTTTTTAGTGCCTCACAGAAAGTGTGATTTAAAAGTGACACGGAAAACATTTCAACTGCTACTAAATATTTCTTCTCCCTATTGGTTTCCAAAATTCCAATCAAGCATTTCTATAATGTGATATGATTAACTTCGAGAAGCTGTTGAGAAGACTATGTCAGCATGCCCAGTATAGCACAGTATGCATTACATTTTAAATCATGTTTCTCTAGAACCACAGACTCAAATTCTGGCAGGGTTAACTTAATCATCTGTCCTTCCATAGTAGATATGAGTTGTCCAGTGCCCTAAATATCTGCTGGTCTCTCTCCACTGTTTATTTTGCTTCAGTACTTTTCTTCACCTTGATGCTCTGATACCATGAGGCATTTGTTGGTTTGTTGTTTATTTTTTTAATAAAAGCCATCTGGTAAACTCTATTCAGTTGATTTTGAGCATTTTTTTTCTGAGGTAAATATAAATGATAAAATAAATCTCCAAAGCACAGTTCATTGTAGAAGAATAAATAATTTCTGTGTTGATAATTTTGGTTTTTTACACTCTTGCTGTCTATTGTCCCTCCTCCTAGGCTTTGTTATTTAAAGAAGCTCTACAGTTACTTCTTCAAATCTTTCATCAATCTCTTCAGTCATTAAAACTTTTTTCTTTTTTTAGAACTTTTTCCTAACAAGTTGTCATTATCCTTTTCAGAACCAACGGGGACTGGGTGTGTTGTCTGTTTGAAAGCAGCTGCCTTTGTGCTACAGTCATTCTGAAGTGCCAGCATTGCATGAATTTGCCAAATAATCCAGGAGAGAGAGAATGGGGCTGGGACACTGTTTGGAAGAGCAGTCTCCACAGAAATACTTGGTAGGACAGTATGGTAGGACAATAGATCTCGGAGTATAGTTTTAGAGGGTACTTCATGGTTTAAAGGCAGTTTTTCTGAAGAAGGATGAAGCCAAGACCCAGACTAGTTGCTGTGTTAAGATATTTATTTTAGGGTTTTTTTACACAGATTCTTACTCGTTAAAGTTGCTGAATTTTCTTTACGTATGTTGTCCTTGCTGTAAAAAGTATGGCTTTTGCCGTTTTGTGATAAGCAGTTGGGAAACACGTATGCTCTTGAAAAGCAGCTTTCTTCTGACCTCAGGTGCTGCTCTACTTCAGTGATGTTATAGAGCTTATGGTTATGCTCAAGAGTCATAACATCCAGATGCTGAAAAATATAAAATGTCTATTTATTTTGCACACTTTTTTTTAGAATGGAGTTCCATAATGTCTTTCATTGAACAGCTTTATTGGAAAAATCAGTACCTCTCTCTCTTCAGAGGGTGCTTGTGTTTTCTCTGTTTTCAAGAGAACAGTGCTATTGATCTTCTGTTTGACATCAGCATCACATTACACTCGTCTAAAATGTTAGTAGAAATCCAGCCCACAGGAAGCCTATGGAGCTAGGTTGTATGGTTTCCTTTTTTTGGAATGAAAGACTTTTAGAAATTAAGATATCAGTATAACAGCTCTTGGCATGCTGTGTGTTGTAATTCAAAGCAGTTTCCTTAACTACTACATGAGCAACTTCAGATACTTAAATAGTTTTTGAAAGTGCTTTCTCTCTTCAGCTGGTGACAATGATTACCCTGGACTGACCCTGTTTGTAACAACCACAGAGAACATGTGTGGTTTGTTAAAATCAAGAAGTACCCATCCTTAATTTATGCACATGTGCTTTAAGGGATATGCAAGCCCCACAGAACAGGGCAGATAGCAGAGAACTGTTCAGTGACCTTCCTCTACCCTTCTTTCGCAGAGCACTGCTGGATGTGTATATTGGCAGAGATTCAACAGCTTGGTCTTCCTGGGGTTTTGTTTTTAGTGGGGATTTCTGGGTTGTTTTGGTGGGGTTTTTTCCTGTTCTTCAGAACCTTGCCAAGTTTTATGATATCTGTGTTGCTTTGTCCACTGGTTAAAAATTGTATAGCAGCGAGGTCTAATAAGTTCAGAAAAACTGTACGTGTCATAACAAAATGAGTTGTGTCATATTCCTTTATAAGTTGCTTTTTAAAATGTGTAGGCTCATGGCTGACTGATAAGTCATTAAGTCTTCTAATCTTGCCCAGTGAGATTTAGAGAAACTATTTTTCCAAGCAGAGAAAAACCCAGTGCAGATGTGAATGCTATTTTTTCTTTATTGAATTCAGACAAATATATTATCTCTCAGGACATTAGCAATATATTTTTCACCTCTGTTTTAGAATTAATAGCTTCAAAGGAAAAACTTCTGCTTTTGAGCATGTGACCTTAACAGACCGATTCCCTCATGAGTTTTCTTTCTTATATTAATCTCATATAGATTTAGTTAGATTAGTATTTTTGTCTGGATACTTAGTGTTCCCATATAAGTTTTGGTTTGTGAAAGGAAAACCACTGAGCACTCACAAAATTATTTGTCTAAATTCTTTATTGCAAAATTATGAGATAGTGAGCAAGATCTTAAAATAAATAAATATTATTTTAGTATACATTCCCTGGAATGGAAAATAGACTGCAATCCAGCTTGCCTTTGTAATTGCTTTGATGCTATTTGTGCAAACAGCAGTTAGGTTTGCTTTTGTTGTTCAGGCACAGCTGAAATAGGATTTAAAATTGCTCAATGAGTTGGTTTATTGAATTAAAAAATCTAATGGTGCCATTTCACAATACGACTATATGCTAAGTGAGTGTTCCTTAAAATAAAAGGAATATATGATGGCACTGTGAAAAGGGACCTGTGGGGAGTCCTGATTAGTGACAAATTAAATATGAGTCAGCAGTGCCCTGGCAGCCAGGAGGGCCACCCGTGTCCTGGGGGCATCAGGCACAGATGGCCAAGGGAGGGGATTGTCCCACTCTGCCCTGCACTGGGTGGCATCACCTCAAGTCCTGTGTGCAGCTTTGGGCACCACAATATAAAAACGGCATTAAGCAATTAGAGAGTGTCCAAAGGAGGGCCACAAGGATGGTGAAGGATCTGGAGGAGAAACCACGTGAGGAGTGGCTGAGGTCACTTGGTCTGTTCAGCCTGGAGGGGCTTTAGAAGCCTTGAGAGAAACCTTCTCTAATAAAAACAGAAAGGGTGAGATGTGGGGGTTCCCCCCCTGTGGGGCCCCTCCCCTCCCCCTGGGAAGATGGGACCCTGGCGAGGGGGGCATACTCCAAGCCACACGAGACTCCTACCGTGGGAATCTCTGCTTTATTATGCTAATGTACCTAAGTTCTGTGCCCCTGTTGGTCCCGAATGTTTCCCCCACCCCTATGATTCTAGCTTTACACTGAAATCTTCCCATGAGTCTTGT